>VYXH01003294.1:71880-88261 GCA_013397275.1 Burhinus bistriatus
TTTTTTTTACTGCTTTCTACGTGATTTTCCGCAACAACCAGAGTGGTAAGTTCCAGCTGACTTTCATGTGAACTGGACAGAAGCAGGAAGAAATTCTGTTTCTGGCATTTATAGCTGATTTCTTGGCATGGGAAAATGAGTAAGCGTGCAGACCACAAACACAGGCAGTATTTCTTGAGATGCGTTTCAACAGCAGCAACATCTGATGAAGTGGAAAAATGAGCTTTTCTGTTCCAGAGGTTTCATATTTTCTAGGGCAAGGCAGGAAGTATTCTCTTCCAGAGGGAAAGGAAATTGGAGGGAGGCTGATGAATTGATACACATGCTGACAGAGGAATAAAAGGCAAATAATACTTCTAAGAAATACTATACACTCAGAAGTGGAATTTTTAGTGGTCGAAGTGATTTGCTCTGTTTCTGATGCTATTAAAATGGAACAGATGACCACATCAAAACCAGTTGTAATCTGAAAGAACAATTGTGTCTTCCCCTCATTTTTTTCTTCCTATGTTTTATTTTGTGTTTTGTACCAAAGAAGATAGACTTTGAGCTTTTAAAGCAAGGACCACGTATGCAGGAAGCATTTGCCATATTGCTATCGGTGATAAATACAGTATTGCTAGAAACCTTTATGAACTGGTTGTTTCTTTGCCTATTCGGTATCCTCCCACTACGCCTTTGTCCTGCGAGTTCTCCAAAGATGTGTTTTGCTGTGGCTGAAATAATGCTGAATGCTGTTACTTGGCATTAAAGTTACTGGGCACTGAGGTTGCTTGGTCTGTAGCTAATGCAGGTCTTCAGGCTGCTACAAATCCTGAGGCATCAGGATAATCAGCCTGCACCAATGGGGAACGGTGATTTATTCTAGTTGATACCTTTTCCTGAATAGTTGGCCCTTTCATAAAGAAATCTGTTTGCCTAGATATACAGTAGTGTTGGCTCCCTGGGTTAGTAGCTAATTATAAAATGCCCTGCAGTTCTCTTTCAAAGCAAGATGAATTTAAAAGGGCCTTTATATGTCTTATTTTTTTGTGCAAGGTAAGAGTTTAAAGCTCTCTCGGCTTCAGGAGCACCTGGAGAGACTTGCAGAGGTGGCACAGCCAGTGCTGTGGGGCAGGCAGCCGGGAAGGGGCACAAGTCCCATCGCTCGGATAGGAATCCGGGGAGTCGGTATCCTGTTTTTCGTGTGCATTTCAGATTTTGTTCATTGTGATCATAATGCCATAGGAATCAGCAGCAGCCTTTTCCTTAGCTTCAGTGGGGTTTGGATCAGGTGCAGTGTGATTCACTCTTCTAGCAGTGACTGCAGTGTAGGAAGAAGCAATTCTGCACCCAGGGTCCAACCAGGACAAGTTGCAAGTGCTGGATGTCCCTTTGTCAGGATGCTAATAGGACTGGATGAGACACTTCGGGTCTTAATTTGTCAGAGGGAAACTCACCTGCTGAGAGAGAAGCTTATTCAGTGGTCAGTGAGGAGAACCTTCCCTGGGGGTCTTCCCCTCGCTCAGTGGTAGGGTGGAGGCAATGTGGGGCATCGTGTTCAGTCTCTGATTTTCTTTCAAATGTTGTACCTTTTGGCTGTCTTGTGAACTCCTGGTCTTGATCTGCTTTCCGTTGTGCTCTTTTCCTACCTTTGTGCCTGGCTTTCTACTCTCCCTAGGTTCTCTGGTCCTTTCTAGCTTGCTTCTTGACCACCTCACACCTTCATACTTGCTTTCACGCTTCTCTCCTTTCAATTAAGGAATTTCTCATAATCCTGTTACTCTCATACTCCTACACATGTCTCTCTTTGCTTTACCAAAACCAAGCTGTTTTAAGAAGAATAATAATTTCTAAACAAAAAACAACGAACAGTCAGTCTTTCTTTTGCATCTTTCATGATACAGGTTTCCCATAACTGCAGGGCATTTAAAATGCACATAAAGGTATTCTAAACTACATGTTCTGCGTTTGAAGCATGTAGCTTATATCACCGCAGGTGAGGAAAAATGATTTTTTTTTTTCATTCATCTGGATGATAAATATAATCCCTGTCCATCTGGGAGCATTCAGAGACCACCAGCAGCAGCTAGATCTGTCTCCCAGCCTGTGCACCTCTGTGGTATTAAGGAAGACCGATTCTACTTTTAATCATTGATATGAAGTGCAGTTACTCAAGATTTTATTGTTGTAATTCATGGATTTGATGGAAAGGTTTCTGGAGGAGGGTCTTTCCATATACGTGTAGAACATCACTGAAGTTCTCTTTTGAAACAGTACTCTCACACAAAATGTACACCATTTTCTCTGTAACCGTAGGGAGGAAAATGAAAACAATATTGCTGAATGCAGCTTAAGGGCAAGATGCATCTCGGAGTAATTACTGAAGCTGGGTTTTGGCCAAGACACCAAGCCAACAAACTACTCAAGCCCAAAATGATATGGTTTCTTTAACGTTCCTAAGTAATGGGGAGATTTTGTATTTGCTTTTTATCTTAGAGGCGGATGTTGGAAATAGGTGTAGCCAGTTGTCACACAATCCAGCTTAGAAGAATGCTTGTATTTCCAACCAGTAAAGCATCTATGCAGCTGGAGGTTTTTCCTATACCTCTTTAAAAAAACCACCTGTCAATAGCATATGAAAAGATTTCAGTTTCTTTAATCTCAGAACTGTCTTAAACTGTGCTTTAGGGAATACCTGTTAAAAATAGTTGGGTGTTTTTCCCCTAAAAACACACTAAAGGGTTGCACAAACCACAATACAAAGCTGATTTACTTTGGTACAAGTTGCTTATGAAGCCCTTGCATTATTTTAACCCAGAGGTGAAAATGTTATATTAAGTATGTGTTCCCATGGTGTTTCCTTTGGTTTGACCTTTCTTTTACTACCAAAATGTTTCATCGATGCATATTTCAAATGCATGTCAACTTTCTGTCAAAGGCTGTGGTGAGAAGGAGAAGCAATAGATTTTGCAGGAGTACGTATTTATACATCTTGCAGTTACGGGAATTTATTGTATATCCTATATTTTACTTTTTATTTTTTTATTTTATAGTCTTATTTAGATGAAAAAAGCTGGAGAAGTGCAGTGTGTGTCTATAGAGAGAGACAGAAAGAGAGTGAGAGACGTAAATTGGTGTTCAATGGAGATCCAGTTTTAGCTCCTCTTCTCTGCAGTGGAGTCATTTTTTTCACAGACCGACCTTTGCATTGCGTTGGCCTTAAAACCAGTAAGAACAATCCTATATTAGATCAAGCCTCAAGTTTTCAAATAAACTTTTTTCAAGTTATCAATATCTTTCTGTCTTTTTTTTTTTTCCCTGTATGTGGTAGAGGTACAGTTTATTCTTCAGAAAGCAGCTAGTTCTCAGTCTGAAGACTTGTCTTTGCTCTTCTTGCGTAAGGTCTTGCTGATTCGCAGTCTCAGAGTGCTGATCTATTTGTAATTTTATTTTCATCTGCAAGGTAAAATTCTTCCGTAATATAACATTTAACTGCAAATTAACTTTTCTGTGACATAAATTTGCCTTGTTATGCGGTTATCTTCTTGCAAATTTTAAGCCTGGCTATGACTAAACTAAATTGATACAGCAAAAGCCTTGATTTGGTGTGGAATGGGATATTTCGCAGCTTCTTTATGTAACTTGAGAAACAGCATTATTAACTACATCAACAATAAGTACTACAACAGCACGTATGTATTTTGGTTTTGTCTATATTTCATTTTATTGCTTGTTTTTAATATGCTGTAGTACCAATGTCTAATTCTGTTACTACTAAAAAGAAAAACAACAAAGGGATGAATTTGCTATTCTATAGCAAAGCAAAATCCTACGTGTCTGAGTCTGAGGACTACATAGCAACCCTGTCATAATAAGGGACTAGTCCATTTACTTCTAGAAATGCAGATAAATCCTTCATGTTGCCATCACATCTGCATAAGAATTCTAGACCTTAAGGCTGTCCTTCATCTCCCCACCACGCTGTCCCAGTGAATGCCCCCGTGAATGCCCCCATACTCTTCGAACTCAGCTCTGCTCCTTCATCTCGAGCTGTGTTTACCATAACTAGCGCAGAGTCTGAGGAGGAAAAAATGCAAAGATAAAGGTTATTTTTAGCAGGCAGAGCTTCCACTAAGCTGGGGCTGTGTGGTGGGGAAAGGCCACGGGAGTGACTCTGGAGGTGTGGTGTTGGTGGGGGCAGACACCTCTGCCTGCGATGGGGACCTGGCACTGTCCCCCTTTGACGTGCTGTATCCTGATGCTTGTTGCTCTCCTGGGGTGAGCCTGCCCTCCCCAGGGTGGCATATTTGGTAGGGTGCACAGTGGTTATTTCTGGTTGATGTTTATTTTGTAAGCTTAAGCCAAAATTTATGATGTCTGAAAATATGGCCAGAGAAAGGGGATGTTGTTTGCCGTAAATTCTAGTGATTTTTATTTTTTTTTCCTGGACCTCTTTTTTTTGTTTGTTTTTGTTTAAAACCAGTGTTACCTCCAGAGTTCGAATGTAAACCCTGAACTCCAAGGGAAAAGGCGCAGTGTGCCATCTGTCAATCTCTCACACTTACGAATTCGGTATAATTACATGGCATTGAGAAATTGCAGTTAACATATTCTCAGCAGAGTCTTTTTGGGTTATGTTTATACTGGATGTGCTCCAGTTGTGGGCTGACCTGGAGCCACCCGGTGGTTACAGCTCTGGCTTGTGTGGGCTGTCTTAGGGCTAGATTTTTTGCATCTGAAAGGACAGAGAACCTGTCTGTTTTCTGCAACCTCCATTAAGACTCACTGTGGACTTAGGCTGTGTAGGAGGAGAGGTTTCCCAGTTCAGGTGTAGAAAGGACATGATCTAGAAGACCAGAAGAAACTGTGGTTTTTTTTGAGGGGGTGAGGGCAAGACTGAAGCAGACTATGCTGCTCAGGGGTGGTAATTTGTTGGGACAATTGTATGAAAATGAGAAATCAGAGATATGAGGGGGGAGTGGGAAAGGACATAACAGCAGGTAGGAGGAGATGGACTGGGCCCAGGGCAAAGGTAAGAGTGTAGAAGGAGTTACGCTTGCCAGGTACGGACAGAAGGATATATTGTCACGGCAGTACTGTTGTCCAGGTCTGGAAGAGGATGTGGTTTTCCTGGGTCTCGCCACCGCTGAGCTTCTGAGTAACTTGAAATCTCATGGCAGAGAGGACTTTCTCTTTCCAGTGCTGGTCAACCACAAGAATGACAACCTATGACTAATTTCAGTTACTTCATTAGCCCAAATGGCAGATCAGTAAGTCCCCACTGTGCCAGTGAACCTTAGCAGGATGCCCAGTGAGGACACTTCTGGGTTTGCAGTTTGTTATTAGAAATCTAAATGATGAAATGCAAACACTTGCACGGGGAGGGTACTGTTAGGGTTGCTTGTGAAGCATATCTCAGTAGCCAGAATGAGTGACATGTAAACATTGAGTTTGCTTTCCCTTTTTACTACAGTAGAGCTTCTGATAGTACAATTGTGTGCTGCAAATCCCCTGCCCCATCAGTAAGCAGTAGGACTTGCTCAGGACTGCGTTGGGGTACTGCAGTACAGCTTTGCTGCTGCCTCCCCGACCTGATCCCACTGTCAGAAACTGGAAAACATGCAGCAAACGAGGGAATTGCAGGATGGCAGAGTAGTGTTTTGGCAGTTTGGAGTGTCTGAGGCTGCCTTGAAGGATAAGTCGTACGGGACTCAAAGTGACAAGCATTCAAGTGATTATGGATTTAGCGTTTTAACTAGTAATGCTAAATACGGAGTTGGGGTGGACATCTGCTAGGCTATCAAAACTTGCTGCTTACAGGCTAAGCTGCTTCTTAAGAATCTGACCAGAGTGAACAATAAAGAAAAAAGAAGAAAAAAAAAAAGGAAAAAATGCCTTCAAGACATGGAAAGTTAGCTGAGGCAATCAATAACAAAGCATCTTTGAAGTTTCTAAAACTACGGAGGTTAATTTCCTAACGAAAGGGAATTTCTGTGCCATTCATGACATTATCTGGTATTGAAAGATAATGAGAAAACTTTTTATCCTTTGATCAAATTTTAATAATACTGTGAGTAGGCATGTAAGCCAGTTACCATGTCAGGTCTCCAAAACCTCTCTGGGTGACCTATTCCAGTGTTTGACCATTCTTGCAGTAAGAAAGTTGTCTTATCTTCAGTTTTTTCATGTGTTTCAGTAGGTGCCCACTGCCTCTTGTCCTGCTGCTGGGCACCAGTGAGAAAAGTTGGTACCACCAGCTGGACTGTAGCTGCTTACTGGTGGAATTGTGCTACACACACTGCTGGTTTCAGCACACTGAATTAAATAAATGTTGTTTTACCTTTTAGTGGTGATTAAAATTCAGTCTTGTTACTTTTAACCCCCCTCCATCTTGTGCACTGCCAGGGTGTGCTTACACCATTTTGGAAGATTTCCGTATCATCAAACAGACTGCAACATTTCAAGGGCAGGTACAGAATTTTTGGAGTCTGTGAAGAAGCATCTGTCTGATACTCATTTCATCTCTTTTACTTAAGTTGCTTAATTCTTTTGGAAAAGGTATAGTAATGCTAACTTTCAGAATGGTTATTTGAAACAAGTCCTGTCTCTCATAGCGTTGTTTTTTTGTGTTGAAATGATAGCTTTTTGAGTTGCGTTTTAACTCAGAGTTGAAGATTGATGGTACTTTTGTACTGACAGAGTAACACACCTTCTATAAACAGTTCCTTGTTTTTTGGGGGTGGATGTAATTTAGTGTTAAGCTAATTTACTACACCACTTGGTTACAATTTTTTTTTTTTTTTTTTTTCCCCAGAAGTAAAATGATGTATCATGCAGCGTATCGGGATCATGAGACGCAGGCTGGTGGGCTCCAGCCTGTGAGGTGCTGACACTTTGGTCTCCCCTCAATACAGCACTTCATTGTGTGCCAGGCTGGCTGTGCTTGGTACGTAGCACACACTGCCATGCTTTGCTAGAGAGGGGCCAGCACGCCAGAACCCTGCTGTATCAAGCCCAAAGAAAGTGTTGCATATTAGAGGGGGAAAAAAACTGCGTTGTACTCTAGAAATACTACCTTTTTGCAGGTCATACTTTTCCTATTCCCTTTCAGGTCTCTCTAGTACCTGATACTATTCAGCGTTTGTAGATAGAGAGGTTTGCTGGACAAGTGAAACGCTTGTATAGAAAGAGACATTCTGTGATTTCAGCTTGCTGAAAGCTTTTTCCCTTTGCTGCGCTTATTTGAGGGGGGAGGGAATCTAAATGTACAAGGGCAGAAATAATTTCCCTTTTCTTTAACAATTGCACCCATGATGTCAGCTGCTGCCAGTAATGTAGAGTGATAAATTGACATTGAACTCGAACAGAATTCATGGCGTGCTGGAGACAATAAGAACCTCTGAGGAAATAATTATTTTGCTGCCAGGAGCTCATGCATCTCAAATTAGTTGGTGTGGGGACTTTAGAGTAGCCTGCCTGCCTATTGACTGGAGCTGAGAGCTGGCGCTCACGGCTCTGTGTTAGTGCGAGAACTTAGGCATTGTGGTTTGCTCATAGCATGTCAGAAAAAAGAAAAGAGAGTGACAAAGGTCTCATGTTGACCACTTTTGCTTGCTTGCAGGGAGAGACAGTGAGTATTGAAAACCAAGTTCAGTAATATGGGGTTTCCTGTGGGTATAGGACTTTGGTACTCTCACAGTGGCACTTACTGCAGACACTCGGGTGTAGCGTGGTTTCTAGCGAGTGGGAGGGCGTTCGCACATTGCAGTAGCTAGAATTTAATTTACTGTTCATGTGCTCGATTGGTTTGGGGAGGGTAGAGTTCCTCTGATCAGGTGACCAATGTTACTGCTTGGAATCACAGTAATTAATTCCCATGCAAGTAATTAGTTTGCATTGTGCACAACACTCTTCTTTTGCTCTTTATTTTTTTGTTTGGGGATGGCAGTTATAATTTAAAAGCCTGATCAGGCTGTTCTCCTCATGCTCCTGTTGAAGTCAATTTGAAGGTTGAGAGTGTTCCATGACGACCTATAATTAAGCTCTTGCTTTTCATTATAATAAAACTTAAATGACAATCTGACACTCAGTTCCTGTTGACTTTCAGTGCGACTCAGGCACCTTGATGCCATTTCTGCCTTTGGAGATTTCACTCTGTGTTCAAAGGTCATGTTCTTGCAGAGAAACAATCTTTCAGCATGTATTTCTCTTTTCCTAAAAATATCGGTACCTGCGAGGGAACGAAAGAAAAGATAATCTTGCCAAAGTCTGTAGCTTTCTTATGTTTCAACGAGATCTCTCTGCTGAGTTTTGACACGGTAAGTGAGGATATGTTCATTTGTGTGGGTCATAAAGTTTTGGAAGGTTGTAATCCCTATCTAAATAACAAAACCAACCATATATGAGTTTGTATTTTATTCTGAGCTGCTCTTGTATGTTGTATCACACAGCATGGATCCTTGGATTCATCTGCCTTTCCCTCTATAGCTGTGCCTCTCAGCTCTCAGCCCCTGATTTGTGGGACGTGCAAAGTAAAATTTTCGTGCATGAAAATAAATATATTGTGGCATCATGCCTTCAGCAGTAATAACTTCTAATAACAGTAGTTTTACAGTTCTGTATTTTTCACGTGTATAATTTTCAACAATGAAGTTGTCAAACATCAAGTGTAGTATGACACAGCAGCTTGGACAATAAAGCTGATGTCATCTGCTGAAATGAGGTTGAAAGCTAGGTCTGAACCACCAAAGGAAGAGTTGTCTCCTCTGATGATGTATATTACTTTGATGTTCATAGATTTCCAGTGATGCATCTCTGACTGCATATGGTTTATTTGGCCTCATCAGTTATGCTGTTACACTGTATAGGGCTAACTTTTTTTGGGAGGTTCTTATTTAATCATGTAACAGTATAAAATGACGTGTAATCAGTATGTTCTGTGGTGATGCTCTTGTCATGACAATTGACAGCAGTCTGTGGAGCATTGATGACAAAGAGGAGCCTCCCGCTAAGACTTGCAGCAGGAGAGTGCAGTATATTTCATTGGTGACCTCTCTGAGGAGTTCCTTGCTCTGTTGGGTACTTTCAGAGAAGAACCCTGTGTTCAGTGTCCTTGCCTTCCTGCATGGCACTGAGGTCTTTAAATATGGAGGAGATGTTTCAAACATTGTTACCTATACCATAGTAAATGGTATAGGTAAATTAAATAGTAACATTTAAACTTTTTTAAGATTACCTCGTATGCAGTGCATTGGTTTGGCTAGCTGCTAGTGAGGCAACGTGGGCTGGCTCATCTTGACTTATTTAATGTAGAATATGATGTTAAGACTTTGAGGCATGAATTAAAACGTTATCTGCGATACCTTCACCTAACAGAAGTGACCCTTAGTGCTCTTTTTAGGAGGGTTTTGGCTAGTCATTGGGGAAGAAGGTTTTGATGCCACTTGTGCTGCAGGGCAGTGCTACTTCTGTGGCTAGAAAGTTTCAGTGCCCTGTTTGTCCTATCTGTTCTTTCACTTGAAGCTATAGTTCACTTAAAAATCTTAATTGCTGAAAAACCAAATGTTGAATGCAAAAAAAAAAAAAGCTTTCCTGGGGAGCTCCAGTCACTGTTGTAGCAAAGGGGTTTGTTCTCAAGCAGAAAAAAAATCCTTTGTAGAGTATTTCATTACTCTGTAAGGAAAGCACAGTTAGAGTTTTGGATATTAATTAATAACAGGGGGATTGATTTCAGAAAAGTGACAGTATTCCAAAATAATTATTGCAGATCAGATATTCCACTAAATTACCAAGCAAATTGTCAAGTACTAAAGCTTTCTACCACTATTACAAATAAAGCAATGTCTTAGTATTGTTTGAAAACCTGTGTAATATGTAGTGGCTTGATTTTTCTATATAAAGTTGCATGCAAACACCCTGGTGTGAATTCAGAATAGGAGAGTTTTAGTCACAACAGGATAATAAGCAGAGAGAAAATAACGGCTTGAATATTATGTAGGTAACTTGGGTTGTTTAAGTAAGCAGTAGTTATAACCACTTCTCTTTTCCATTTAGCAATATCCCATGGAATGCCAAAGCCATAAAATGGAAAGGTGAAAGGGCTCCTTGTCCTATATAATTACTAGACCTTAGCTCCTGTTCACTTACTCCCATTGTAGGAATGCTTCGTCTCTGATTCCCTGCACATATTCTTTAATTAATTGCTGGCATTTATACTGGGGAAAAAAAACAAAAAACACTACCATTTAAATCTTTTCTTCTATTTTCATTTAACTACTGCTATTTACAGAAGTAAAAAAAGAATCCAAATCTGTTAGTTTTTCCTTTTCTGCCCTGTAATAAATGTCTGGGATGCAAGGCACTAACCACACTGATGCTGATAGGAAATTGTTTGTTAGTTGCCCGTCTCTGGTTCTCTGTTCTTTAGGCTGCCTGAGATTAAATTTCTCTGGAGTCTCACCGGTGACAGCAATATAAAGAGTTTTTGCACACTCCATTGTACTGACCCATAATTGCGTGCTGTGGCTGCCGGGTATCTGAGGGAGCGGGCTGGCAGCGCCGAGTGCAAGATTCTTCTCATTTCTGTAGGGGAGAGGGAGTACGTGCTAATACTCAGTTCCTTCTTCTATATCAATGAACAGCTATTGGTGACACAAGTAATCAAATAAATGAAAATGTGTCCATAGCTCATCCACGAGATAGAGATGTCAGATGGAAACCCTGACTGGTTTTGTGTTGAGATTGAATTCCAGCTGGTCAGAAATAATTTTTTACAACAGGAATCCAAGTGCTGTAATCATTATGTAGGTCATTCAGTTGTTTGAGAGACGCCTCTTTTTGACTTCTCCAAATCTCCTTAAGCAGTCCCTCCTTACTTGCAGCAACCTGACATCACCCCTTTCCTGACCAGAGTCAGTCTGGTCTTTTCCCTGCATTTGCTCCCATTTTACAATGGGCAATTTTTCATCAGGTACTTGCAGAAAGAGTTTGTTGAAATCAGCTTCTGCTTTGGGAGACTGCTCAGGAGCAGCAACAGTTCTCAGTCTGCTTTGGGATTTAGGTGTAACTTAGGTGTAACTTAGGTGTATTTTGGAAATGCAGCACACATTGACAGTGCGACTAGGTGAAAATAGCTCCTTTTATTTGCACCATGTAATGTTGTATTTGAATCTCTGCGGTGTCAGGTATCATTCAGCATAATAGACTTGGGTTCAGGCCCTGATAAGTCCTGACAACAAACAGAAGCAGCATAACAACTTTAAAATGGAGAATCTCAAATCTTAACACATACCATAAACTCAAAGCGAGATAAAAAAAATTTGTGTTTGTTTTTCAAAGATTTGTTCCTTTATGATGCAGAAAAGCCATCTCCACCATAATGTCATTTGAGTGGGTTTTTTTCATAGAGGAATGCAAGTGAAGTTTAACACTTCCCAGCTAGGGATTTTGAAGCCCCTTTCATCTTTTCATCTCTTCTGGGCAGAACTTTCAGTTTAAGTTACCAGTAGAGATACCATAGAGAACTGTCTGGGAAAGAGATAGTCAGAGACAAACCAAGCATTATGGAGATGAAGGCTTGATGTTGATCGTCGCTGTCGCAGCCTTCGGTGTCAAGACCTTTATAAAATCCAGGAAAAATAGCAACAGAAAGTAAGAGTAAGAAAAAAAAGAAGGTGGCCACTAAACTAATGTGCATGGGAAAGGGCAGGATTAGTGCTAGGCTGCAACTAGTTCAGGATGTTGAATGATGAAGACTTAATCACTATAACAAAACCAAAAGTCAGTGTATTGTTTTGATCTTAGAAGATAAATTGTCTAGCCAGCTGTGCATCACAAACAGGTAACATGGACCGTTTTTACTCCTGGAGCTGTGGGCTTCCAATTTATGTTATGATTGACAAGCATTAATCATTATACTTTTTTACCCAGGCTTTGTTATCCCTGAGCTGATTCCTGCCGATAAAATTTTGCCCCAATTACCGCTTGAAGGAACGAGTTTCATTAGGGGGAGAGTGTTGTAATAGCTGGTTTCCTGTGGTTTTGGACAAGACGGAGTGACCTGAAGGTTTCTTGGGTAGTTGACTGTGATTTACAACATGGAACAAGCAAATGGCTTGTGCTGCCAGTTCAGAAGGTGCTTCAAGTGGGATGATATTGTGTTTTTGTGTAACTTACGTGAGTAACAATAGTACAAACTCATTATTAGTTTTTGTAGATATTGGGATAGGGAGTTTTTATTCTTATCTTCCCTTAAGTATAATGCAACTCAGATCTAAAGCAATGTTAAACTATCAGACAGCATAGATGAATATTATATCTGGGTCACTGTTCAGGAGATAATGACAGTTCTACCTATATGTAAGGTGGAGCAGACCAGCGGGTGGTATATCCATATCTGCTGCTTCATTGCCATGTCAGCGGTTAACAGCTGCTCTCAGTGTCTCAGTGTATCATCTGTAGAATATTAAGTGTTGTAGTTAATGCTGACAATCAGGGCTACAGTAGACAAATATCTATGTTATTAAGTTATCCTCTGATTAAACCCACTTATAACAATACACATTAATGTAAAGGAGTAGGGTACCTAATTCTTACTGAGATGTATGTACATAATCATCTGAATCCTTTATGCTGTTTTGAATGTCCTGTGATGTACATTTTGGCTGACATGCAAGGAATGCATTTTTGGATTTTGTGTAGGAGCGTAATCAGTGTGCATGTAGGCTGTGTGCCACATGCAGGCAATTTGTGTCTCCGACTTCACTGCAACCAATATTTCCTTGCAGGCCACTATGTATCTTGAGCACGGCATAGTTTTCTACATTTATGTCATCATTTTGTTAAGCAAAGTTTGTCTCTAGTGATATCGGTAACAATATTTATTAGTGAGTTTTTCCTACTCTAAGGATTTATTTACTTGGACTTAAAATAATTTTCTGTGTTTTCATTCCATTTCCACAGCTTCAGCCTCTTCACTGCCTCTTCAGTCAAGCCTAAGACTGTGGGGGTTTTTTTTTTGGTTTTTTTTTTTTTTTTGGTTTTTTTTTGTTTTTACTTAGCTTTCTCTTGTTGTATAGACTATTTTTAGTAGAGACCTGTTAATTGAATTTGGGTATTGCACTAGAACATGCACACGTACATGCTCATGCACAGAGTTTCTGTTAACATATGTTCCTGTAGACAGTGGCACTTACTTAATTAGTCATCACAACCTGCAAAAAATCTGGTTAGACTATGTTATGGCTATGTGCCATTTAAAAATAAGTGTCTGCACAATTTTCTGTCTTTTGGGTCATTGTAGTCTAGTGTAAAATTCATCTGAGAATATACACCTATTGAAAACACCAATTTTAAAGAAACAGGATGATTATGTTGTGATTTGTCTGTTTAGATATTCAGAGGTTTTAAATTTTTTACTGATATTTATGAACATATTATCTGCATTCCCATATTAATATAGAGTGTTACTACACCTTAAATGCTTCAAGTATATACTTAAATCTCAAGTTGCTAAGAAGAGCCTATTAGCTACTTGCTAACTCAGAACTGGAGTCATCTGGCAAAGTCACGCTATTAGTTGGCATCCCAACTTCAAGGAAAGATGTGCTGTTGTGCTGTACAGCATCCTCACGTTTTCCCCAACTTTTCTCTTGTGGTCTTTCTCCTCCACCCTGTCCATTTCCTGCACAGGCTGTTTGATCATGGGGCTGTGGTGTCCCAGCAGTAACGTTGTGGTACAAATGCAATATGATATGGACCATCTGTCTTGTCCTTTCAGTGGAATGGCAATATTGAAGGCAAAAACTTCATCCTACTGACTATTCTTCAGTTTTTCTTCCTTTTATGTGGGGTAGACTTGCAGGTCTTTAAATACCTCAATACTATTAAACTTAGAGTGAAAGTGTCTGGGCTGGCGAGAACCTCAGCTGAGGCACAAGTGTACTGGAACATAGAAATCTCAAAAAGGCACTGACTGCATGTAAAGAGCTAAGACTTGAGGTCTGTCTCCTGCTCGCTTTTGCTTTACCCCATCCTCACATAGGAAATGTCTCTGTTGTTACAGTGTTGGGTTTGGGAGGTGTTTGTTTGTTTGTTTAATAAGAGCATGGGCTGATTAAAAACTCTGCAATTTCCTTGGGATTTGAGAAATCTTGACCCAGAAGTTTTCTTTCTCCTTCCCTGTTTCATGTAGCCTCTAAAGGCACACTGTGGGGTTTTTTTGGTTGTTGTTTGAAATTATCACTTTGAGTTTAAAAGGTTTTTTTAGCAATGCAGGATGTTGTAGGCTGGCACTTGTCAGGGCAGGCCCAAAATGAGAGACAATCCTAGGATCTGAGGGCTGTAGCAGGCAGTAGCTGGAAGAGGTTGAGCTCTGCCTGCTAGCCAGTTTTATTAGGTCCCTTGATAACACAAGGGCAGCTGAAGCCGTAACATTTATGAAATGTCACCTCCTTTGAATGGATACCTGTGTAACCCCCACAGCACTCACTTAAAAGTTCACCAACTTGTTGAGGAGAGATGGACAAAGGTCTGAAATGTATCGTAATTGAGCAAGCACTTTTAAGTGCCAACCTAGTTAAATTACAGAAATTTGCTCTAATTAATGCAGCTGTAATTAATACAGCTGCACTAGTGCTGTAATTAGTATTTTTTTTCAGCTATGACTTGTGCTATGGAAACAAAATACTGTGTAGTAGAATTTTGTTTACATTGGATGCTTTGATTTAGGGGTTGTTTGAAGGTTGGTTTTTCTTTCTAGCTAATGATAGGAAGCTCTAATAAGAAGGAATCCGAAAGCGCTTTAAGCATCTTCTCAGTTTTAAACAATGTTACTGGATCTATTGGCTTCAATAGAAGTACAGTTTTGGTGCTTTCCTAGGTTGAGCACAGGTTAGCTGGAGTATTTGGGTAGGTAGGCGGTATACCTGTGGCATGTAATTGGGAGGTAATCACTAGAGTGAACAGCTACTGCGAATCTTTTACAATGTACAGTGTACATAGATTTGGGGATAAATTTGCTAGTTCTTTGCCCTGTGCTGTAGTTGAAGGATGTCCACTTAACACCTGTCCTTATCCTGTTCTGCAGCATCACCATGCCTACTTCTGGGTCCTACAGGGAAACACATGCCAAAATCAGCAAAAAAATAGTAGAATTGCAAACCAAAATGCCCTACTGCAAACCCTGAGAGTTTCAGGTTTGAACACCTGTAATGGAGTATTTTTCTATTTATGTTCTTTGTCTTTTGCTGAGGCACCTAAGCATCAGATGTAGGATGCACACAACATGTTAACTCTGTACCAGTTGTGATAACATGGCATTATACTTCTATTAACATTAAAAAAAAAAAATAGTAATTTTTACTTTGTATATGCTACTGGCTGGAGTTTTCTGTTTTGCCAGGTTCAGTCTGATTGTTAGCAGAAGCAGCATTTACTACTCACTCTCATTTAGAAACAGTGTATTTCAACAGGATTAGTATCATAGGCTAATCAAGGAAAGTTTATAGTAGTAGCCCTGCCCTGGGGGGCTGCCACTGATGTGGCCCCAGGGGAGCCCCGACTCCCGCTGTGCCTTGATAGTAGGGAGAGAGTGCTGCTGCTTTCCCTGGTGTATGTCCCTCCTAGCAAGTACTTTCCTATCAACCAGCTTTCAGGCCTGAAAGCGTTTTCTTCGTCAGCTACCTTGCCCTAGCACCACTTTTTTGCAGTTTGGGGTATTTTTGGCCCCAGATAATGTTTTTCTATTTAGACCACGTCTGTTGTTGAAGAAATTAGAAAACTTATGGTTGTGGTGGTGGTCTGATTCCTTGCTAGTACATGGGGATGCTTCTGAGTTACTGTTTTGTCGAACTTACATACATGTCAGTGGTATCTGAAAGGGGATTTTTGTACTCTGCTGCCGTAAGATTTGAAAATAAGGGACTCGACAAAAGTATTGAGATACGATTTATAATTAGCTGCTTTTTTTTCTGTAGTTGGCAGTATAAGTATTCATGTGAGTCACTTTTTTTAATCCAAGGCATAAATAGAATTAGAAAATTGCCATAGATGCTCAGGTTCCTTGCTTGCTATAATGAAATAGTTTGCGCTCAGTTTTTTTCTTCGTCTTGGAGAGTATCTGTCAGAGTACAGTTTAAAGTGATTTTCTGGGTGTTGTAGTAATATTGCTGAAGCAGATTAAAAGATATTATACAGACAGCAGTGTAATGAAAGATTCAGTTTCTTATTTTCTGATGAATTGTTATTCATCACAGGATTCATCTAGCATCTCCAGGTATATTCTCACTCATTTTGCGTGTATCTTTTAGATTTGCCTAAGGTTCAAACTCAAAAACACAGGTGGTGTGTGTTTTTGGTTTTTTTTTTTTGTGTGGGGGGTGGTTTTTTTTGGTTGGGGTTT
>VYXH01003294.1:88342-109717 GCA_013397275.1 Burhinus bistriatus
TTTTTTTTTTTTTTCAGATGGCATTAGTCCATACTTCATTTCTGGTCAAATAACACAATAATGATGTGACTTGTTCTTCCATAAAAACTTGTAAAAGTGCAATGAACATCTGCACATAATGAATCCATTCATGCAAAGAAAGCTGAGTGACTTATTTATCACACTGTATTTGCAGGAATTTCTCCTTTTCTACAGGCAGCTTCAGAAGTTTGCTGCTAGTGAGGGCAAAACTCCATGTCCTGCTCACCTCTCAGGAAAGGTACAAGATAGATACTTAGAACACATCCATCTTGATTTTTAGGTTAACAGTTAAATGTTTGCATAGTGAAATGAAAGAAGGGCAAATGTTCTTTGCTGTTACTACTTGCTGAATTACTGTGACGGCCACAAGGCACTAAGCACTGCCAGTGCATCCTGGAGGACACAGTAGGCATGACTCAGGTTGAGGTGAAGACACCTACATTGAGTGTTACAGTGTGTACTGGGTGCCTAAACTCCAGTCAATGTGATCCGTAAAGCCTAGAGAGCAGTGGTTCAGCTATTTACCAGTATAAGCTCAATTCAGTGTCCTAAACATAGATGCATAGTGGTATTTGAGACATGCTGGAGAATCTGGGACATCTTCATGGGTGGGTAGGTGCCATACAGGGTTGCAGGAGACCTGCTCCGTGTGCTTTTGGACAGGCAGCTGGGAGCTAGGATAGGTATTCTAGTGAATGTGACACTAGACAGCTATGTCTAGTGATTTGTCTGTGTCCTGGGTTTATGACAAGTGGATTCTACCCTAGATGTTGACTTAAACGTGAGTTGAATCACACTCTAGGGTCCACTGATTGTACTGACTAGATCTGCATTCATTATAATGGGAGTGTAGGCAACCGGTACCTCTGTAGACACGTATAGGTAGACACCTAAATGGAAGTGTCTTACTCCCCTCTAAAACTAATGTACTACAGAGCAGCGTACAGAGTGGGAAGGGTTGAGATGGACTCATTGCCACATGTGTAATATTTTAATTTATACATGGTAGAAAGGGGTCTTGATAACAGACTTGAAGATGAGAAGAGATAGTGGTCACTGAAATCAGTGGAAGAGGGACTTGATGGATAGAAATTAATCTTCCAGAGAGAAATAGGACAATGTTTGGATACAGCCTCAATGTGGTGGACCCAAGAGACTGAGAAAGTGGAGAAGGTTTCCTGCATAATGACTGAGGGATGTTAAAAGTGACTAGGGTGCAGTTAACTCTGTTAACACGGTGACTTCTGAATAGGAACGGATTAAAACAGAAGGACAAGAAAACAAATCCTGCTCGCTCTGTCCTTGCAGGCTCGATCTTTTTAATTTTGGTGATTTCCTGGTTTGAACAGTGTCCTGATCCGATTTCGGGAAGGTTTCATTACGATCCCAGGTACAAGATTAAGACACTGGATTGAGTCAAATGTCGCACAACCTTTCAACTTTATTCTCAATGAGCACGGGGGCGGGGGGAGGAACTACATAAAGAGACAACTGAGACAGCAGGGAAGAGCGAGAGAGAGAGAGAGAGAGAGAGAGAGAGGTAGAGAGATAGAGGGTTCAAGTCAGGGAAGAATCTGGTTACCACCACTCTAAGTCCAGCTGTTAGCTTCGTCTATGGTTTCCAAGTGCTGCAGGCTTTGTCGAAGCAGGTTCCAGGAGATACACATGGAGGAGAGGAAGAAGGAAAAAAAGCCCCCTGTCACTGGAGCGCATGCTCCTTTTTTATGGGGGTCTCATGCTTATGCGCAGATCACGATTATGTACATGCGGTTCGTGCTATAGGTGCTGCCTCCTCAGGAAGCCCCCTTCTGCTTTTCCCATGCTCCAGTCCTTGTGCAAGTGCACGGTGATGTTTGTTTGCAGACAGCAAGGATGGTGCTTTCTGGAGCAGGATGCCAATGTTGGGAAATGGCACTGTGATGGCAATGTCGAGACAAACCGTATGCAGTTACTGTTCTCTACAAACAGTTTCCACAGAGTTCCTCACTGCTCTGGGGAGAACATCTGTCTTGACATGACTCCTGATGCTCACCCAGGTTCCTCCTCCTTCCCTGTCTCTCTCTTACTTTTCCTTGTCCTGTGGTCTGGAAGGTTTCCGCCGGGTTAGCATGGCCTGTTGCTTTTGGGGAAGGAACAGCTTCCTGCTCCCACCACTGACTTCCACTCCCTGCAGCGTACGCAGCTGGGAGCGGGCAGGCAGCGATGCTCCCTCTCTGCATCCCACTCGCACAGAACAAAACAGCTTTATAATGTACTCCCACAGGAAACCAAATAAATAAAACAGATACCATTCATCCCAGACTTAATGGGGGTAAAGAAGGAAACGGAGGAAGCAACGGAGAAGTCATGGTGCTTTGTAGAGAAGTGCAGCAGGAATCATTAGACAAGACTCTGGCACTGACGTAGCAGGAGGAGACTAGATGGTGTGAATTGGGATGTTGTGTTGAATGTGAACTGTTGAAAGTCATAAATGGGCCAAGGGGGATGGAGACTAAGTCAAAGCCTCTAATTTGAAGGAATTGCTGGAGACTTCAATGACAGCAAATCCAGTAAAGGGACAGCGGTGAAATTGTTGGGAACAGGAGATAAAACGGGAGGAGTAAAACACAGCTTTTCACTGTTGAATTTGCCTTACAAATGATGTGAAGAAGGAATATGAGAAGCAGCTAAGAAGGTAGATGAGGATCAAAGGTGGGGTTTTGGAGAAGGCAGAGGGTCCCAGCAGACTGGCACTTTAAATGCAGCTCCTTTGGCTATTTTGAATCAGTGTGCTAATGCCTTCACGTAGTTGGCAGCAAAGTTACTAGATTTAGGATTGTATTTCTCTACCACTTATTAACAAAAGCCCATTCCTGCTGAGTACCAATAGCTCTTATTGAAGTCAGTGTCTCAGGGGACTAGGCCCAGAAAGGACAAGGGAAAGGCGTCTTTCTGCTCTGACGGAGCTGCCCTCCAGGCAGGGATGAATAGTACAACCTTCGGCACTGTGCTAAGAGCTAAAGAAAGGTGGAAATTATTTTCTTGCTACGTTGTTTGTTTTATTCTTAGTTGCAGTAGGCTGTTAAATCTGGTATGCAAGGGGAGAATTTCTCTATTATAAAGAGTTTTGTTATTGTAGGAGTTTGAACACATGGGTAATTTGTTTAATTTATGTTTCTGTGCTGCACTGAAAATGGCCACAACCTTTTTCAGACTCCATGGACGGATTTTGAGCAAACCGACAATGAGTGGTGGTGTTACCAGAGCAAGGTTTTGGTCAAAGGAAACAGCGAGGGTCACTTTTTGGCTACAGTGGCCCTGTTAGCTGCGCCGCACTACTGTAACACAGCACACAAATGTAAAATGGAGTGCAACGAGGCAGGAATGAAATGAAGATAGTTTTCAGTTTGGTACGCTGAGGAACATTTGGCGTGCAAATGTGCCAAGAAGCTAAGCTATCTGCGGCCTAGGATTTCAGAAAAGAGCAGTGATTTCAGATAGATTGGTTTTTACAATTCCTTAAAGTCTGTCCCGGTTCCTGTGTGTCAAGACGGACACCCAGAGCCACCAGTCACTTGGGAACATTTAGACATTATCCATTTATTCTGAGTCCAGTGTCACAAAGTTTGTCTGTGGCCTGATAACTCACAACAGAAATAGGAAAACTGGGTCAGAAAAATGCTTAAGGGATTACCGTTTCATGAGATTATGGGGCACTGGTGTTGTCAAACGATTTATGATTTAAAATTCTTCTTTGTTTTCCTTCTGTGTAGCAGATGATTTCTAGAAAGAGCAATCAATTGTGAGTTCAGGCAACATGGGAATAAGTGTTAATAACTATGGAAGATTGTGCTCTTCTATGCCAGCGTACTGCAAAATCAGCCAAAACTTCTCTGTGTTCACTTGGAAGGTTTTATTTCATCACCTTTGTGAGCTGAGAAACACTTGTTATATTACAAAAGTCTGAGAGGGGTAACACATGGTTCAAGACTAGCAGAAGTGTTGGGGAATCATCAGCATGGAGGTAGACACCTACATCTGATCTCATGTCTGGACTATTCCATATAGTCAGTTCAGAGAAGACACCTGTGGGACTTATGCATTTCATGCAAAATGGGGAAGAAAAAAAAAGTATTTAATGAATTGTTCCTTAAAACTACTTCTTTATTGCCACTGAATTTAAAAGGTGTCTTAAAATAGCTCATGTGTAGTTGTCTTTCCCTTGTCTGACATTTAGCAAGGAAGAATCCCAGAATCTGGCAGCCCAAAAGAGCCGCCAAGAGCTATGTCTGGCTGTTGATTTTTGGCTACTTAAAAAAAACAGGGGGGGAATCTTGAACTGCTCAGCTCCATTGACTTTTTCAATGTTAAAAAGCATATGCACATACATGCTCTATATCTTGATTGCAGGAAAAGAGCACAAAAAGGTGAGATCATACACAACTCTGAACAGACCTATTACAAATCTGAAATCTTGAAGCCTTCCAGAAAACTGTTGGCTTCAGTGTGACCAGGGTGGAACATCTGGAACATTATTTAACTTTTGTATTACAATAGCACCTAGAGGGTCCAGAAAAATCAGGGCTTCATAGCACAAACACAGACAAAACAGACCAATCTCAAAGAATTTACAGTTTTCATACATTTCTCAGGAAGAATAATATAAACTTTAGATAATAGTGTGCCACAGAAAACTGCAGGCGGGATTAGGGATATTACCAGTTAACTAGAACACTGCAATAAAAAGTAATTAGATTAAAAAGTCTGATTTTTAAGAATGGATCTCTCCTCAGCCTAGCCTGGGGGATGCTTTGTGGCACCAAGTTTGAGTGGGTATAGATAAGATACAACAATAACAATTGAGAGATTTCTCAGTATCTTTAAAAGCACTAGTGTAGTTTATCTAACACATCACTGATGAGTCATGACTCATATTTATAAGCTCTGGGTTTGGATCTAGCTTAAGAGAATAACTTTTATTTGTTGTGTTTCAAGTATTTAATAAAATATAGTTAGAGAATAACACAAGAGTAATCATCCTCAGGTGAAGTCTTGTAATTACTCATGTATAATGGATTTAAGGGCATTTACAACCTTTGTGCAATTTCTGTGTGTGTTATTTAGGGGTCAAAGCTAGGGAAAAGTTTGTCAGAAGTCACACGTAACTTCTGAATAATTTTCAGGAGACTAGGCAGTATATAAAGACGGCAGTGTTGAACGTCCCTGCGCTTAGTGTAATTGCTCAAGGCAGTTATCAATAAATCCACACATACAGAGTCTCTTTTGTGACAAATTATATATAATTCAATATTGATAGAGATGTATGTTTATTTATGTTAGCTCACTATCCTTGAGTTAAATAGGCTATACTCTTCTCAAACACTAAAGCTCAAAGAAACAAACTCATCTGCATATTCATGAAGTTCTGTGGGTTAAAAACAAAATTTAATGCTTCTGATTCTCATATATTATAAGGTCTTTTTTATACACCCACGCGCCCTCCCCACAGCAATGAAAGAAGATTTTAAATGTAAATGGAGGTGAAGACGAGTAAATCGGTACTTGGTTAACTGTTTTAACATTGGCTGCTTCATCCACCAGTGACATACTCAAGTTGGACAATGTGTATTAAAAACGTAAAAGTTGATTTTGGAAGACCTTATAGGATCATTGAAATACTATGTTGAAAGGGACCTCTGGCAGTCTCCAGTCCAATCTCCTGCTCAAAGTGAGACTAACTTCAAAGCTCTAGCAGGTGGTTCATGGCCTTGTGCAGTTCAGATCAAAAAATCTGCAGGAGCTGGAGAATCCACAGCCTCTTTGGACAACCTGTTCTAGGGCTTACCGTCTACAAATCTGCACCGATTAACACAGAAGTTGCGTATTCTTCATTTTTCTTTGAAACTAATTCATTACCATCAAGAGAGAAAGTTGCTAAGGGCTTACTTCCAAACCCTGTTCCTTCATAGCCAGTAAATGACCCAAGAAACATTTAGGTCAGTAGTGCAAAGTAATCTATGGTAAGTGTATTAATCCACAGGCTGTGAATTATTGCAGGCCACTTTGCAAAGAGGTTGTGGCTGCTTTTTGAGCAAGACTTCTTCTTTTGGGATGCAGAGAATATCAGCAATGGATGCAGGCTGGTGGTTGAAATGTGCAATTAAAGGGAATCGTCTCTAAACAGTTAACCCTTTAAAAATTGTTTTACTTGACAAAGCTATTTGTAGAGGTTTGCAGATTTAGTTCCTAGGCAAGAAAAGCCTAAATGAGGAGAGCTGGTTTATGTTTTCACAAACTGCTTTTTCTTTGGAAAGTACTGATTCAATAGAACCATGGCATCTGGGGGAACACACCAGTTATGGCGCTGCTTTCTGCAGGAGAGGCTTTTGAAGTGTCAGATAAGTTGGTCAAAATGGAGGAGATCCATGAAAAACCAGGATGTTCCTCTGCGGTGGTGGATACAGCTGTGCAAGACAAATGAAACGAATAATCCTCTAGAGGTGCCTGTCTTATCCATGAACTACAGAGCAAGCCCAGGTGCAAATCTTAGATGAGACGCTTAACTTCTGTGGGGCTGAAGTCAGGTGAAATTCTTCTTTGTCATGTTTTAAAACAGTCAGTGCCTATTCCTTTAATCTTTTGTGGATGTAAATTGCTTTGGAAATCTATGTGCCAGTTACAGGGAAAGGAAAGAATCTGATGTAATGAGCTGCCTAAAAATCATGTGTTGTGTGGAGTTCCCCTCCCTAGGAAGGGCACAGCTGGACTTGGTTGCACTTTTGTGCCATTCACCTGGCAAACAATCATTTAAGGACCCTGTTGAGCAGATCTGATCTCTGTCACTTACCGAGGCAGAACCAGTTCTGTTGTTCTGAGCAAATCTTTCATGTAGCGGAGAGTCTTGTCTTGTCTGTTGTGCTGCTGTGTTTTTAGCACAGTCAGTGGTTAGAAACACAGAGGCCTCTTTTCCCTCCAGTTGAACTTGCAAACTTTCTAGTAATCTGTGAGTTTTTACATATGTATGGTCTCAAAAGAGAGTGGCTTTTCACATGGATGACTGAGCTGGATTCCCACCTAGTACTGTTCAAATGCAAGCCACAGCGAGGAGAGATTGAATATAATTTCTTAGGGATGAAGAATTGCATCATGTAATTGTGCTGTCATGAATAAAGCAACTTGGACGGCTGCTTCATGTAAAACAAAGGTCTCAGAGCCTGAACGAGCTCAAGTGATGTTTTAAATTCATTCATGGTCTTCTGTGATCTTGTTGACCTTTTAGTGCTGCCACCCCTGATGCCAAATAGGGTGAAAAGGCAGATTCTCAATGAAAATGCTATTTTTGTCTATGATTTAAGCTTTCCTTGGTGAAACAGACACAGCACTGAAGACACTGTCTCGTGTAAAGGGAATGTTTTACATTAGTATGGACTTCTTTTATCACTCTCTACAGCCTTGGTAGAGCTGGGCGTGTGGACAATATATATGTGTTTTCAGATCATCGCTCTTCCATCTCATCCAAACCTAAGATGCTGTGAGAATAGCTTCAAAGTCAAGAGGATTCAGAGCTAAAACACAGAATCAATACGAAAGTATTTGTTTGTGGATATGTATGCAAATATTTATTTTGTTGTTCAGTACAGAATTAGAAAAACTAATTCCTGGAGTTACATATTTTATCAAACCCAGCCTGTTCTCTTGGGAGCGTCCATCTTTCTCCAGACTTCAGCGGTGTGGTTATGTCCTTTTAGAAACCATTTGTTCATTAGTGCAGCAGTAATCACGGAACTAGGTCACAGCCTCTTTGGAGTTAAGCTGTTACGTCCCCACAGAGAACGGCACTTAAATATCAATAGCGTAACCGGGAAAACTCGGCAGTTATTTCCCTGTTTTCTGCAATTCAATGAGGAGTTGTTCGATGCAGACCCCGTTGCACTCCGGATGAATGGCGGTGATTGTGAGAAAATGATCTCCTATTAATGCAAGATGTCACACTGAGAACAAAGACTAGTTCTTACCATGATGGGATGAGCTCACTCTAATCCCCAATTTGGGAGACTTTGATGCTTGTCCAGGTGCCAATTTTTCCATATATGCCATACCAGAAAAAATTTTTAAAAAATGTTGGACAGGGCAGTGTTAAGCAGATTCATGGCTTCTGAATCTCAAGGTCACATTGGGTGAGATGTCATATAATTACCCTTTCACATGCCATTTCCCAGGGACTACCTACTCTACCAACAATCTAAGCTTTCAGGGTGCTAAGAAAATAATTCATATTAAATTTACCATCACAAGTAAAGAAGTGCAGACCTATTTTTGAAATCCCCAAATTGTTTCAGTTTATCCTTGCATAAATGTCTAAAATATGTCAGTTTAATTCAAACTAGCATTACCTCCAGGTTTTCTGCACTGCAGAACTTTACATCCCCATCCTGGGATTCAGGTGTGTGGTCAGTGAAATCCTGGGAGGACTCGCTATGCCTTCCTGACACGTAGTTCCTCTGTTTGCAGTGCCCACTCATCTATCGGAATGGGGAGGGCCAGAACATAATGACTGCTCTGTTTGAGCTATTATGAATGCTGTGACAACTGGAGATTTTGTGTCATTGATTTAGTTAATTAACAGTTTAATTTATTTAAAAAAAAAAAAGACACTGTCACTGTAGCTTGGAGGTTTAGAAATGGTGGGATAGCCAGTAGGATTTCAAAACCCGATAATCCTGTAAGCATACTGTTTTCTTTCTCTGCTTCAGTAGTATTTCATGTTGGCTTCCCTGTTCCATTAAGATGCCCATTCTTTTAGCCCGTTTTCTCTTTGTCATTTCACTGTCTCTTGTCCAAGATCCATAAGAAGGTATTTGGAAAGTGAGGTGGCAAGGTCTAAAAAAACCACATATACTCCTCGTTGCTCTAACAGCACATTACCCTCAACCTTTTCCCTCATGATCTGATGCAGATGGCAAACAGAGGAAGGTCTGGTGGGTGCTGCCCCAGTGTCTTCCACAAGATTGTCCTCCCTTTTCGCCATGCAGGATCTTTTCAGTGGGGAACGTTGGGCAAGTGCAGAAGTACTTCGTACACTGTATGTCTCACCAGAATAAAATGTGAACATTGCATGAGCAATAGGATCAAAGGTCTTTAAAAACCTAAAAGAAAGAGCATAAAATTAGAAGGCTATTGGGTAACCTTTTTTTGGGGGGGTGGGTACAAGGTCTCAAGAGAACAGAAAATGAACTCCCTGACGAAAAAAGAAGTAAAATATTCAAAATAGTGCTGGAATTGCCAGGCTGACATTATTCAGAGGACAGAAGTCTTTATTCTGTATGCTGTGTTGTCAGGACTAAAATCCCCAAAACTTCTGATTTCAGTCAAGAGTTTATTTTAGTGTATGTACACTGTGATGTAAATCAGAAGCAGGTCGATTAGTAAAGTAAGAGAATTAGGCTGACATGCCAGAAAAAATGTAACCATTAAGATAAAAGCCAAAGTAGCATTCCTTATACCAAATAGAGGCCTGTAAAATTCCTGTCTAGATTTGAAAAAAATCAAAGGCAGAGTCATTGGAGGTTTAGAAGCACTGTATTGGAAAGATGGGGCATGTTTTGAATATGGCAACATAAATTCAGAAGCAGAGAAATGCCAGCAAAGACATAAAAGAAATCTAGTATTTTCCTCAACTTGAATGGCAGCTTTGAGTTATGATTTGTGTTTGTGTTACCAAAGGTGCATGGTTAATGAAATGCTGCTTCACTAATTTCTGGAATACGCTTTTGCTTACCCTAAAGACTCTTCTTTATTTTTCTTACCTTTCATTAGCTCTGGATGCAGAATCTTTTTGGGTTATCGTCAGGCTTTATCTCAGGAACTTTTCTGAAGATTTTATAATTATCACCTTTAATTAATACTGTCGGAAAGATTGTCAACAACCATGGACATCACCACAATAACCAGGAAACCATGAAATTGCATGGTATTGCTGGTCGTCTTATCTCTTCCAGAGATGCACTCCTGTTCTTCTCAGGTGGCACGGAAGGAATGTGTCACCTGCCGCAATATCTGCCATTACTTGTGATGCCTGGCAGTGTAGCAATACCTCTCCAACAGCCGTGTAAAATATGAGCAAAAACTGCAGCGCTCTTCTTCTAGAGCACTTCCCCCCCCCCCTCCCCTCCGCTTCCCAGTGTGCTGCAAACCTTCAGGCCATAAACATAGCTTGCTGGCTGCCAGATCTCTTAGCAGCAGTAGGGCCTGGTGTCTTATCACCTAATGAAATCCCTCTGATTTCATACGATGCCTGTGAGCTCTTCTGGGGCACTCCTCCTTCGGTTACTACCAGTTCTCAAATTCAGAGCATGTCAAAAGCCTAACTGCAAGTATAGAGGGCTCTTCTAAATAATAGCGACTTAAGCAACGCTGTGAGCTCGTACTAATTACATTTCTATCATTCATCAACAGTAGGCTTTTGTGTTAGTCCTAATGTGAAAGTGGTGTTATTTTAGCCCAGTGGTGTTATTTTAGTGCTCTTCTGTAGAAGGTACTCATTGACTGAAGTGCTTGAAATCAACCCTTTTTATGTTGTTTTGCTGAAACTCTTGCAGTCTAATAAGAAATGAGAGACGTGAGCCACAGCAAGGAACAAGTGGCTACTTGCAGTACGAAATTGAAGGCCAAGTACAGTTTAAATGCAGAGGTAGATAAGTTACTGCGCTGGATTCAGAGTTGACAGGTGAAGTGGCATAAGTTACATGTAACTAAGTGGATCTAAGTGGATCTGACTGAGTCTGAAGGAGCAGAAATGATACCCTGAAAAAGAGGTCCTACTTACAGTAACGCAAGTGATGCTAGTACAGTTTTAAGCACCAGTCATGGAGAAGATTAGCTTAGACAACAGTATGTAGAAGTTACGTAGAGTTGCTGGGAGAGAACTACTTAACGGACGTATTTATCTTAGTTGCTTTGGTTGCTGAAACCCTCCTTCCTGTTTTTCTTGGAAGAGCTGCATCCTTGGTCTGATGCTCTATATGTGGTCTGCAGATGCCAAGTTCTCTGCATTCTCTGTGCCTCATCATCCTTGTCTGATGGCTGAGATTCCTCTCCACATGTGCGGGACACATGCTTAATGAACGGGAAGGGCTGCTGTCTTGCTTTCAGGCGTTCCCTGAGTGGCAGAAGAGCATGATGTGTCACTTCTCTCGTGTGTTTTCCTTTGGTGAAAGCAACAGAGTTAGTCACGGTAGAGCAGAGCAGCGAAAATGCTGCATTAGATATGAAAAAGGTGATTATGCATACCATGTATTTTGTGGTGTGAGATTATTCCAATAGTATTGTTTCTTGATACTTTTGTAAAATGCTAAATTCCTGGAAGTTCCACCCATGTGAAATGGGAGATGTATGAGATACCTCAGTTGCTAGTATCTGATTAGCTGTCTACTTGACCTGCTGAGCCTTGCTATTTCTGTGTTATGCACTGATGTTGCAGAACATCTTGGCATGTTCTGTGATTTATGATAAAAACCAAGATAATATATGTTAGTAGATAGTATTTAAGGTTTTTTTAAATACAGGAAAGTATTTTTGCATATACAATCTTAAGTACTAAAGAAACAGTGATGGAAAAGTTAACTTAAACTGTAGTGTTGCTCAATGAGAGCCCAAAGAGCATAAAACTGCCAAGACTATGCTGTCAATACTCTTATAATGATTGTGTGACCTTAATACAAGTTTTCAAGGCTTTGTACACACAAAGGCCCTTTGAGGCTCTGGTTTTCTACCTCATGCAATTTTTTCCTTTGTTTTCCTCTACTTTTGTAATGCAATAATAGCATATAGGGATCGGTACAGTAGTTCTCTTTGTTTAAATATGCCAGGTCAGACATCAAAGTTATTGTTTCTGCCCCAGTGCCCTTTCAGTTCTAGTTTGTGCAGGACTACTTGAAACTTGTGTATGTTGGTTGTTAATACAACTAATTTTCTCCACTTCATTGCTTGACTAAGTCCTGCTGCCTCATGACACCAGCACTTGATTAAAAGTAGACATGTTCATACTGGGGCAAGGAAACACTGAAGAGGTGATTCTGTCCCACAGAAACACGTGCTTATCCATGGATCGCTGGTGTGTTTCATTCATTTGGCGAGATTTGTTTTGGGTAGGTTTGGGGGATGGAGAGAGTGCTTCAACTGCTCTTCAGTTCTCACAACAAAGACAACAATAACCTTAGCAACTAAGGGTGCTGAAATACCGCTTAATCCTTACTCATAAGTCAATACGGTTTTGCCTAAGTAATAAATTAACAAACCTCTCAGCATGTGAGTGAAGGAATTATGAAACAAATAGCGTGCTGCAATTCAGGTACAGTATTCATGCAGAAATTAACTATGTGGCTGCACAATTGAAATAAATTTGGTCAGGAATTTTCCAACAAGATTTTATTTTATCAGAAAATGCTGATTCACAGAAACTAAAAATTTGGGAGAAGATTTGTTTTGAAGTCTCCCATTCCAAAACAAAACATGTAATTGTCCTAATATCTTTCTTTTCACATTTTCTGAACAAAAAATTAAATGCCTAACAGAAAAATCTTTTATTGGGTAAGAGACTGTAAATCTAGCAATTGTGTATTACAGGGTGTTTTGGAACAAGCAACTGCCTGAGAGAAAACTTGTATTTTCTTTCTTGATCCGTAATGTTCATCCAGATGAGCTGGTGGGTCTGAGTTGTTTCACGGCTGTGAGAGAGCCAGGTGCAGGGTGAGGGAGGAGGCTTTATTAAAGACAACCTTGGGAAATTAACTTTAGGAGGCTAAAGTCAGCATTTCTGAATATTCTCCCATGTTTGTTCCAAAGACTGTAGTCACTGTGAACCAATTACTGTGAATGATCAGTCTGTGGGTTTTCAGCCAGTTGTAGTGAACCAAGACCTGTTTGTTCACTTGACATGTATGTATGTGGGGCTGATGCAGATAGCTAGTTTGATACAAAGTATATAATTTTGAAGTAAATACAAATATGTTAAAAGGCTGGAGAAAATACATGTTTTTAAAGGCTGAGGGAATGAGGGAGTTTTTCTTCTGCTTTCTTTTCTTTTCCTTCTTTTCCCATATTGTTGCCTCACTCAGTTATTCCTTAGTCCCTCATTTTTTGTTTTGTTTTTAGGCTGCTTTCCTTCACAGTGTTTGGAAATGTTTTCAGGTCATCTGTAGAGCTCCATTCCTTTGGCATTTTATATTTTTTTTTTTTTTTAATATATATATAGTTACCACTACCGTTCATGTCGCCGCATCTTGAAAGGTATTTTGAACGCATCAGGTGAGGCTGGAGAACAAGACGTTTCATCTTTGTGCCTGTTGTACACTAGTCCTGCCTTGTGAAGCCAATCCATCTGCTGACTCCTGTTAGAGTGTTGGTATATGTTCTCATCTTGCTCCCCTTAGACAGATACTAAAAAAAGAAAAACTAATAGGAATGCAGCTCAGCCAAGCAGGGCTTGCGATGCTTTGCTGTATTAGTTTGGCAAGCTCAGTGGGGATATAAGCAGCCCAATAGTCATATGCAAGATTTGCCTCCTGCAGGAAAATCCATTAAAACTTAGCCAAATGTTCTCAGAAGCCAGAGAAATAAAGCTGGGATCTTACAGTGGCTAATTGGATCTTGTGCTAACCCTGTGGTTTTCCAACAACTGAAAAAAGCATCAGAAGCATTTTTTTGTATGTTTTGGGTTTCCCTATTGTTCCCCCTCAGATCCCTTTCTTGGCATGAGTTTTTCTTAAGGAATGGGGTCCAGATGCTTTATGAAAGAGTAATAGCTACTACCTAAGTATGATTCTGTCTCTTCCATTTATTGCACATTGGAGGCCTGTCAAGAAAGGATTTATCACTTTAAAAGGCTATGCAAACAAAGGTGAAGGAATCATCTCACTTTGTAGATAATAAGTGTTAAAAATAATTTGTGGAGATCATAAGGCAGAAGATTCTCAAGGATGATTTAGAGTTGTTGTGACAGATTTAAAGAAAAAAAAAAAAAAGGGCTGGAGATGTTCATTGAAACAGAACTTCAAAACCTGTTAGGTGAACCATTCCAGTTGAGCTATCCATATCCTGTGTGCCCTTCGTTCTCACTTCCGAGATGAGTTAGTGGTGGAGGGGAGGACTGGAAGTGGTCCCTCACACTCTGCCCTCCATCTGGGCAGGAGCTCCTCACTCTCGGGCTGGTTCAGCTGGTGCCCTGCAGCACCCTGTGCGTTGCTGGATGCCTACACGCTGCTGCTTATGTTTTTAGGAGAGCCAACCAAGGTCGCACTAGTGCTCCCCACTCTTTTGAGGTTTCAGGGGGCAGGAAGTCTGAGTTGACTTTGCTGGCCCAACCCCAGATGGACACGATTGCTCTGTGTGCAGTTGCTTTGGCTTCATGCTAGTGTAACTGACAGGTTTGCAGCTCTGTGGGTGCTACCCTCGCCATCCAAGGGAGGCCTTTCCTCCTCCTCAGTGTGTGTCCAGCACCTATGTTACACTTCAGTTTGCATGGAAAGCTCCAAAACTGTGAGCACTTTAGATCCCCAGTGAACCAAATTCTGTTCTGCTTAACCCTTACATGAGCCATAATGTTACTGTTTAACTTTGTGCCGTTGGGACTTAGTTTAAACAAGTCTGTGAATCTTTAGAGCTGTCTACAGCAGAACCTCAGTCAAAATGCCGTAGCAAAGGGCAGCTAGGACTTTGTAGCATCCCTCATCCAAATGTGCCGTTATATTTGGATATATTTGCACTCGCAGCAGGAACCACGGCTTGAAAAGGGAAATTTAAGGAAAGGCAACTAATAAGAAGGCAGTTTATTCTGGGAATGTCTTATTTAATGAAGGCAATTTTGTACTTGCCCTATGTCTAAGGCTGCCCTTAAGGCTGAGTCAGGTTTGGTAGGCTTTCACATAAGCAACAACGCTGATCTTGGAGCATGGTGGTCCGTGGCTGCTCTCCTTTGAATGTGCAAGCGGCACTGGTTGTCATTTCCCCTTTTCCAACAGGCTTGGGTCGTGGAAAGGGACGCTGCATAATATGCTGAAGCACCCCTGATAAATAGCCCAGGGGAAGAAGGAAGCCCACTAGCCGCTATTTAAATACAGGCCGTTGGCATTCAGCTGTGCGTGCTTAAATAGCAGTGCTTGTCTTCCTTTGCCTGAAGTGATACATCAGTTTGGTGCGTATGATTGCTGTGGCAGTTGGGTTCATTGCAGATTTTTAATCTTATGGTGCAGATCTACAACATTTATTTCTCAAATCTTGCTTTTCTTCTGTGGAGTTTGCTTTTTTGGTTTTGTTTGTAACTTTTCAGCCATTAAAATCGCCTCATTTTATTGCACTATGCTGAGCTACAGGATTTGGAGTTTTGTCATTTTTAACAAAGATTTATTTTGTTCTATTTGCTGAAGAAACATGCCTGTTTTGTCACTAAATCAAGGGCTGAAATGAAAATGAAAACTGGTGACTCCCACAAAGCATAAATCAAAATTACACTTTCCTTGATGATTGCTTGGATTTCCAATTAATAGAACATTTAAAATGAGCATTGATCCCCATGAATAATAGAGTAAAACATGCTAGATTTAGGCAAAAGGAGCATTTGTAGAATTTTAATGAGTTTTGAAGCAGCTTGTGGGTGTATGAAATTTCTATCTCATTGCTTTCTTTAAATGAAAAGTGACGGGAAGGTATTGTGTCACACAGCAATGTCGCTCTGCTCCGAACTGTCCTTCAGTAGACAGCAATCCTACACTAGGCAAAACCAGCCATCCAGGATACAGCTTTATTTTCCTGCAGCTATTAGGAAGGCTTGTTGGCTTTCCTCAGCCAAGGAGGATGTGATGATGATCCAGAAAGCGTCTGGGTGATTTTCAGTCTGAGGAAATCCAGATCTATTGTACTGGAGAGTAGCCTGACCACTGGTAGTCCTTTACTAGAGCAGGGCCACTGGGCAGCCCGCAGGAGAAGGCTGCTTCTGTAACTTAATGGTTAGGGCTGTTTGGGTTGGAGGAGCCAAGATCCAGCTTCTAGGCTTGGTTCTGTCATTTAGAAGATGTCTCTAGCTTTAACTTACACCTATTAGGTGATCATACTATGCATACTGGTTCTAAAACATTTTTATAAAGCTTAGCACTTTATAAACTACAAGTGAAACTTGATTCTCTAAATAGTTGTCTACTAGGATGCAATGAAAATTAAATACTTCTATTAGGATCTTCCCGTTCCACCTCATGGCTGAAGCGTCCTGTTTATTTGTGATGAAATTTAAGAAAAGAGGAATTGTTGAAACTGATACTATCTTTTCTGCGTTCTAAGTATAACTAAAATTTTGGAGATGATTCAGGAACCTGCATGTAACTAAACATCAATGGAATTCAGAAGGTCACTTCATAGCTGAACTCCTGTCCTAGTTTGACCATGACAACTCCAAAACTTTGTAGAGATCCTTGTGTCTTCTTGCTTCCAAAACAAAATAAAGATATAGTGGCAAATCAGTCTTTTAAGACATCCTCTTTCTATTTCATTTTCATTGTTTAGTTCTGGAAATCACTGAATCTGAGGTAAGAAAATAACATCTTTTTTTTCTCCCATTGTCAGTTCTGGAAGTATTTTAGCCATGTGTGAGCTTTGCAGTTCACACAGCCAGGTTTCTCCTGTACACCACATAGTGTGCAAAGGTGGGCAGGTGACCCCATACTTTGGAAGAAGTCCCTTGTGTTGTCCCTGGGTAGACTCACCCGTGCTCCCTAAATGCAGTGGCACCTAGGTCAGCCCTGCTCCCTTTCCTGTTGCATCCCCAAGTTTCAAAGCCATCACTTGTTCTCTCACTTGCCCTGGTGGAGTTCAGTAAACACAGCTACTCAAGGTTTTTCTTCAGATTGTTTTGGTTGTTGCTCGTGAAGTGGTGAAAATGAGAAATCTGCAAAGCGAGAGTCAGCATATGGAGCTAGCAAATGAGGATGGGAATGATGAACTAAATGTTGCTTTGGGGAGGCATGGTGTTAAGGATTTGGCTTTTCAGTTTTACAACCTATACTGTTTAAAGCTAATTTATACTCTTCGAGCCAGTGATGCCTGTCTTCATTCCATTTATTGGAAAGATGATCACAGTTTACATACATGTTTTCATGCGGTTACTGTGTTGGCAAAAAGGGGATAGCATATCTCTCCCCAAAAAATCACTTGGCTTACAGTCACTGTCCACATTTTCTTAAGGATACATTGAATGATTTCTCTATTTCCTGTATATTGGAATATCTCACTTATGTGCAAGATTCCTGGAATCGATCGTAAGGCCCTTAATACTGTTAATGATGCAAATATTGTAAAGTGATGGGTGGGCAAACGAAAAAGAAAATAACATTCTTCCTTTGTTTTGTTCTAATGTTCAGGCCTTCTTTATACACTTTCACGTCCATTCCTTGGCTTTTCTCAGTCAAAGAATCACTAATGTCAATGCTGTTCTCTACTAGTTTTTATGGAAGGTTGTTTGATTTCTCTTACTTTCACAGCAGCAACAAATAGCCTCCCTTTTTAATAAAGATGTTCTTCCTCCAACTATTCCCAATACAGAAAGCTAACTACATACTTTCATAGGCAAAATCAGAAAGCATCAGCAATTATATTTGAAGGGGGGGGGGGGGNCAGGTCTAAACTAAAAACAAGAACAAAAAAAAAATCCCCCTTGCTTTCAAGCATTGTACTGTGCTACTGGTAAAATTGTTAAAATTAATGCCACTGAAATGTATGTTACTATACCATTTCTGAGTAGTCTTTCAAAGTTGCTAGGAGCTTACAGTGTCAAATACTTTTTGAAGACTGAAAAGAGAATACAAGATTATGCATATTCTGAAAAGAAAATAAATTTGTTTCCAGTAATGGAACTTAAAGCAACACACAGGTTTCCAGAAGCTTTATTAACAAGTACTTTTATCAGCATAGTGAAGAAGAATGCATAGGTGAAGGGCAGGCGTACAAGTAGTTACCTGCCTGTATATGTAGAGGATAATTGGGTCTCACACAACGCTTGGGTCTGTTACTGCATGCCTCTTCGAGTTGATAGAATATTGATAATATCTTAGCAAGTTTTCAACGAATCACAACATATGGATCTTCAAATTGTAATTTAGAAGCAGATACCAATTTAAATCACAGGAGTTCTGTTCCAGCCACCGCCCCTGCTGCCAGCACTGAACACCCATAGAAGCAGTGCCTCGCGGGGCTGGCTGCTCCTTAGGAAGCATTGCGGTGGGGCTGGCTGCAAGCCTGTCATCTGAAACGCTTCACGTGAAATGAAAGAAAAGCCCTGTTTTAAACACTCTGATTTGATTCTATCTTCTGTTCATGGGGGATGGGTTATCTGCTTGAGGCCATAGGAAACTTTCCACATTAAAAGAAAAGCAATTCAGTTACAGGTGGGAATGGTTGCAGTTTTTATAGCTATCCACAAGTTGTGTTGAAGTTTCGAGTTGGTTTTCCTTAACCTCTGCTCAATGCTGGATGGTTTCTAGCCAGTAAAAATATTCAGTATAGTCCCAGAAAAATCTAATTTTGTCTAATAAATTACTCGGAGCTGCTGTGGATAAAGTTGATCAGCTTGGCACAAACTCCTCTAAGAAGGTTTGCCTGTGGGTATTGTGGCCAAGACTTATTTTCCCTGAAGGAGACTCTCCTTCTTACAAAAAATAAACAATTCAAATATACTGGAAAAGAGCCCAGACTTTTTATGCTTAAGCTCAAAATGATGGCCTTTCATAAAAATCCGTAGACACTCAATCTGCATATTCAACTAAGATTCACAATACAAGTGAACAAATGCAAGTCCATATGTTTGTTGCAAACCATCAAGAAATGACAAGAGGGCTCTTGTTTTGTTCTTCAGCAAGTAGCGATGGCTTTCCCAGGAGTCTGACTCCTTTGAACAGGGCTTTTTTCCACAAAGAGTTTGCTGCCCTTGTGACAGTGGTGAGGCTCCTTCTTCCTCCCGGACAGCCCGTGTCAAATACTGAGCACTTTTCATGAACTCTTACACCTTTTTGGTCTTACTATCGCTCTCCTCATTTCATTCTCAGAGTATGGGCTGGTCTTCTAGGGTCTAATTATTGGACAGGATCTCTACAGACAGGATCTAATAGATATGAGGACTTGCTCTTTTTACACTTTAATGGGCAGCATTGCCAGTCATAAGGTTTTCTGCAGCGTCTTCAACTTCTATGGTGTTTCTCTTGTTCTTTGCATTTTGGTGGCTGTTCCTTCTTCTCCCCCCTCCCAAATGGGAGCCGTGTTACTTCCAAAATTGCTTCCAGGTATCAGGAAATCTAACATCTCATTACAAAGCTTACACCTACGTACCTGGGTGTATAATTGTACCAGAGAGAATGCTGAGCCATGTTATCTAACGAACCTTTCCTGTCTTTACTTCTATCTGGTGTTTCAGGGATCTTGAACTAAAAGCTGAAAAGGTTGCCATTGTCGGCAGTCAACTTTGAACCAACCCCAGTATGGCGCAGTTACTGCTGTTAGCAGATCAGTATTTTGCAAAAAGTAGTAACAGCGACATCTGTAGAAGTTGTGAAACCAAGCGCAGCCGTCCATAAAGCAGCACAGCCTACCTGCCGTAGACATAATGGGCTGGGAATGGTTTGTGCTTGTTCCATCTGTTTCTTCAGTAGCTCAGGCTTTGAAATAAAATGACACATCTTTAGTAGGCTGGGTGCCAGATGAGAATAAAAATTTAATCCACTAGCTGAAATAAGCTTGATTTTGTTTTTTTATTAGCCACTTATGCAGTAAAATAGATTTGCTTTCTTTTTTCTGTGCAATCCCAGAAAAATAGTTTATATACTATATTTTTGATAGAAATCATTAGTATTTCATGCTGTCCTGACACTACTGTATTCTCCTTTATCCTTATTGTTCTTTTAAAATTGATGCATCTGCTTCATACAGCCCTCATTTAATGCCTGATGTCCTCTTTGATTGCAAACTTCATTGCTGTGGCTTGTTTGCAAAGGATTAGTTTTTAATTAGATTCTTAAATCAATTTCATAAGTATATTGGAAATAAAAAACAAATCATAGATCATAGATAAACTGGTTCCAACATAATTCTGTTGAGGGTTTTGATGAAAACATTGCTCACTTTGTCATTCACTGGAAAAAAAATAAAATCTTGAACATAATTAATGCTGGTGTCAGCTCTTGATTTTCCTCAAAACTGGTGTTACCTTCCCTTGGTCTTGATCCTGTATATGCTTACATATGAGAATAGTGCCAATGCAAGAAGACATATGGTTAAATGTAGGTGCATAAATCTTCACGCGATCCAGGCTGAAGCCCTATTCTGCTGTTGGGTGAACATTGACTTTGAGAGCTCAGGAATGCCCAGATGGTCAGAAATTGGGCTGTTTTTACAAGAAACAGCTGCTGGAGATGGACCTACTCAATCTCAAAGCAGTAGTGATATTGCACTGTTAATGCAACACTGAGGCAAAAGGGCAGATCACCAAACATCTGAAAGTAAAAATTCCAGCAAGAGTATTAATGTTGTCTCACTGTACGTACTGCATATTTTACAGTATTTGTTAAAAGGTGTAAAATGTGATACTATATTAAGCTGTATAATTATGAGAAAAGCAAGATGAAAAATATTAAATATACATAATAAGGCTGAATTAATATTGCTAGTTGAACAGTTATTTAAAAGTTTACTGACACTTCTGACTTTTAATGAGATTATATTAACACTTCCTTTTCTATTTAACTCCTAATCAGTAAAAAAAAAACCCCTAAGTGTTGTCAATACTGTATTTGATGGGTGGAATATTGGTAAAAGAAATAATGTACAACCTCACTCCTTTTTAATTAACTTATGTGTTTATCCCTGATATAAGTTCTCAAACTGCCATATAATAATCCAAGCATTTGAAGGATGTGAAATGCTTACCGTGACTTAGCTCTTTTACATCATCCTGAATAATTAGGGCAGTAATCAGATCATTTCAGATGGCCTGACTCTTTGAACTACCATGTGGAGTTGCTGGTCTTTGACGCAGTCATTTCTCTTTTTCCACGGCGGGTCCAGAGGATGGATCCATGACCCTGTGTTGTAGAGTGGTGCTGGCAACGGTGTGTAGAGGCCACGCAAGACTCGGAGTGCAGTGACAGGAGAGGATGTCTGGACGCTTCCTGTTTCTCATTCAGTCACACAAGCCTGTAGCAAGATTAACAGGTTTGGCTTTGAGGACAAAGCCTCAGCATGCCAAGCTTCAGAAGTCAGAAGATTTACAGTTTGAAAATATGGTTATACTTTGTTTAGCAAGTATTAAAGGCTTGAACACCCCTCCCCACCCTCTCCCAGCGC
>VYXH01003294.1:109767-151854 GCA_013397275.1 Burhinus bistriatus
CCCCCGCCTCTTAATTGTACAGTTTCTCTCTCCAAATTTTCAAATAAAGAATATGATTCTAAGCAGAAACCAACCATGGAAATTTTAAATCTGAAATATTTCTTTTTGAGATTACCAATACATGAGTAGGAGCACCTAACAGAAGTTGCTTTGTAAATGTCATACCTACTGAAAGTAATAGTGGAAGTCCAACTTGCATTTTATTCCAGTCATTCTGATGAAATGGAAAGAGACCAAGATTAACGAGAAACCCACTGGAACAGAAAACTTCCTTTCTCACAGTACATCAGAAGAAATAATTTTGAATTCATGTTTTTGTCTGGGTGGACAGAGATGCTGAGACTGTTACCTGTTAAGTTATAGGACACTTGCATTCCTCAAACTTTAAATTGGTAAACATTCAGAAATTGGTTTACATAAAAATGTGTATAAATACAGTTTCTGTCACATGCCTGACGAAAGTAGCCAAGATGCTGAAATGTGCAGGAAAGTTGTGATGGAAATGGAGATCATCTGCTAAAACTGATGGATCATGATGGGGGAACTCCAATGACAACTTAGAAGTGTGCTCTTGACTGTTTGCATATAAATTGTTCTTTTTGTCTATGAAATGGGGAAAGTGGTGTAGTGATTTAGAAGAGAAGAAATCAAAGTTCTGATCCTACTAATATTTTCTCAAACACTTATTTTTATATAGTGTGTATATTTCTGTTACTATCTTAAAGGAATAAAGAAAAGTCCAATGAAAATCTTCCCTGTATCAAGAAGATGTCCAGTTTCCGTGGTGAAGCACTCGGGATCAGTCAACATCCACTATTAAAGTTGTGTAGGGTTGGTATCCAACTCATAATGTTGCTCCTTCCTAAGTTTTGATTTTATTTTATTTTTTGTAATTTATCATCTTTATAACAGTGTTTCCTGTACACTGAGCTAGAAATAGATAAGTATGTAAAAGACTTCAATAATATCTTTGCAACATATTCTTTCTATTAGTGAACGTGATGCAGCATTATTTTTCAGGTTAAGAACAGTAGAGTGCTGAAGCAAATAATGCTGCTCGTCCTTGTCTTGAGATTTGTCGTTCTCACTCGAAGCAGCAGAGCAGTTCCAGTCTTGGCCTCCTCCAGGCAACAGATTTCTCCCTCTGCCTTCTTATTCTTAGGGCCCATACATTACAAAGTAATATTTTCATATGTTGCATTCTAAGGCGGTACCGATTTTTCTTTGCATAAAAGCATATGCTCTGCTGGTGGCAGATACTGCGTGGCCTTATTAACTCCTCACTCCCACTGGCTAGGCACTTAAAATAACTTTTTTGAGAAGCTACATCATCTCAAAGGCCACAAGTACAACTTACCTGATTTTTTTTTTTTTTTTTGGTCCTGATTTCTGTATTGAGACTCCTTACCTATTTATCAAGTTTTTTTGACTGATTACTTTCAAATAAGCATCCATAAAATGCCAAGTGTGATGGAAGCTGGCAAAGCAACTGGCGCTGTGTTGGAGCCCGTGCTGAGCTGTTCAGCGTGAGGTGTCACAGAAATGGATTAATGCAGCTCATTTGTTGGGGGGGTTCAGCCAAACAGGTGTGTGATGGATGGATGGATGGATGGCTCCTCAGGAATCAAATTACTGATACGCACAGAGCCTTGCTACTTTTCTCGCCACCCATGTTGTCAACTGGAGGAAAAAATATTTCAGTGTAATGCTTTGATGCAAAACCTATACAGGGGTTGCTGTTAAGATTGCTACCCAAGGAAGGTAGCTAAAAGTCAGGACAAATCTTCATGAAAGTAATACATGGGTATCGAAGCAAGAATTTTCATGTGATGCAAGGATACTTGAAGACATGTTCTCTATAAGGTTTAAAATATTCATTTGTTTGTTTACCTGCCTTCCTTCTTGGGTCACTTTCTTCCCTTTCCCACACCCCAGTCTTCCTTGAATTTCAAATTGCTGAAGCTGTGGTTTATGTTTCCATGAAAATTGTGGATGATACATTCATGTCTCCACTGGAGTCTGCCAGCAGACTCTTGAGCTGTCTGCAGACTGCAGAACTGCATTAGGTCCTAGGATCTCAATACATCTGGCTCCTCTGACTAAATGAGGATTTAGGTGCTTTTAAAATGAAATTTCAGAGACCGTAAGCCAAGTTTATTAGTAAACTAATTCTCTCAGGACTGGGAGAAATACTGATGGTCTGCACAGCTCTTCTACCACAGCTGATTGTCCACATCTTGCAAGACTCAAACCAGTAATACCTTGCTGACCCAAGAGTTCAGACTTGCTTGGGGATGATAGGAAAGAAGATGGAAGATGGTGTTAGTGAGCCTTGTGGGTGGGGGTACCTGCTCTGGGCATAGGATGATGGATTTTCATTCTGTTAAAAAGATGCACAAGAGAGTCAACAGACTCTGGTTAGTTTGCTGATGAACTACATCTTTTTGCCTACCAAATTTTCACTACTGGCATATGTTTTCCATTTTTCTGTGCCATCAACTTCTGTCTGCTATGCAAGACAATGCCTTCTGGTGCTTTATGATGCTTTAGACTAGTTTTTCCTGAGTTCTGCAGCTCTCATGTTAAAATCTCAAGGTGACCTGTTAGCAAGTGACCAGGTAGCCCAGCTGAAAGCCTGACAGTTGATTCTGATATTTTTGAAGGTACGAATAAAAAGCTTTCAAATGCTTCTAAAATTTCTAAATGTTCTAAACATTCTTGAGAGTGTTGTTTTGTATCTGAGTTACTGTCCTGTCTGACATTAACAAATTCACCACAGCGTCGCCCTGTTGACCCAGAATTTGCATGCCTTTATTGAGCTAGAGAAGTGGCTCATGCTCCTGTATAGGTCAAAACCAGATTTCTGGGTCCCTCTTGTGAAGAGCAATGATACTGAATAAGTTGAGTGCTTTCACTTCATTATGTCCTTGAAAGCTTCTGTATTCAGTCGCACAAAAAATACTGAAATTGCAGTTTCACAGAGATGTTTATTCTATACTTGGTTTCTCTAGGCTGCAGTGGACTAATTCTGTCTATCTTCTGTTTAGAGGGTGGGGCTGTAAAAGATTGACTAAAGTTCTCGAATGATGGTTTTTTCTTTTTTCCTTTTTATTTTCTATATTCAGTGCTTTCATTTTTGAGTCTCTGGAAGCTGTTGCTCTCTGCCTTAGCTCCATGAAGCTCAATTCTGCAGCCAGCCCTGTACACTGCAGAATCGTGGGAGAAACTGCGTCGTGGAGGTCTCTGGAAGCAAATCCAGAAGCCTCCTCACGCACTGCACCTGCAGAAGAGCCGGACTCTGCATTTGTGTCTTGTTTTCTGCGTTCTCTTTCCCTTTTCTGTTTCTGCTAGAAGGTGCTATTAAGCAACCGCTTTGCTAAAGACTTGAATTAATGGCAATGCAGAGTTGCACTTAAGTAGGCGTGATAATGTTTGTTGATCTGCAGCAATAAACTGTTTTCCTTATAGCTTCTCTGATGTAGGTGATTGCTTTTAAACTGGATATCTTTATGAAACTTATCCTGTACTGTTTGCGCTGCCGCATGTGCAGGACAGGGTCTGCGCTGCTTGTTCCTGACAGGGATGCAGTAATTACAGACAGCAGAGGATGAAAAGGGCTCTTTATCGGCTAACCTGGCTGCCCTAAAAACTGTGCACCAGCAGCATTTTATTGGCGGGATTAAATGTCAGGTACCCAGCTTTAGAACTGACTCCTGCTGTGTTTCGATGAATACTTGTACTTTCGCAGCATACAATAAAAGCGTGCCTGGAGCACACCGGTGCTTTAAAAAACTAATACTTGAAACAGCCTGCAGTATCATGAGACTTTTGTTATCTTTCCCATATAGCCCACCTTACCTGAAAGCATTCCTGCCTTAGAGCAGATTCTTAACATATGTAAGAAATGAGCTTCAGCTCTACAAAAATGAGCCGTGTGTTCTCTGCACAGAACAAGAACATTTGCAGTAAAAACAAGTTAGGAGAATATGTAGCTTCACCTGCCTCTTGAACACAGTGACTTTGTAGTAATTTTCATATAAGCAGTGGCAAAGAAAGTTTTCAAAGTGCAGTCTTCTGAGATGTGAGCATATGCCATAGAGGACAAATCCAAATGTTGGATTGAGATTTTGGTTATTTTTTTTCCCTCTCTTTTTTTTTTCTTTTAAAAAATGTTCCAGATACTACTACTCAAAGTGGATCCATTGGGAAATTTGTTTCCCCCTTTCCAGTAGGAGAAGGTCTCTGATGGTATGCACTCCCACACCAAAGATCCCTTGATTTCTCCCCTCCTGCCCCCTGACATGTATTTCACCAATGCAGAGAAATAACAATGTGCTTGTGTAATTTCTGGTACTCAGATGAGAACATAAATCACAAGGTTAATTTCAATTCCACGCTTGATGTTGTAAACTTTTATCAGTCTGCAGTGCAGATATTGTAATTGCAAAGACATAAAATTACATCAGTTTTCCAAGCGCCTTCTTGGAAAAAATGTGCATCCTGAACTTGTTTGTACTGTGTTTCCATTAGATTGATTAGAAGAGCCAAAGGGAGATGGTGTAATGCCCCAGTGACCTTCTCACTCTTCTCACTGGTGCCTCTTTTGGAGAAAGACTGATAGACCAGTGACTGATCTTGCTCTGCTCTGTGCTTTGCTTTGTTGTGGATGTACGCTGAGGTTTTAGGTCTTTTATAGCTGGACACTAGGAAGGAGGGTTTTCCAAGGTAGGCAGGGACCTAAACAGTCCTATAGGCGTAACCTCTAAGCCTGCTATTGATACAGATACTTTAAACTTGATGTGTACATTGTAGGCTCAGATCAGCACTGCTGAGCATTTTGTCATCAGGTTCTTCTCGGGTATGTATAACTGCTGTTGCACCAGTTTACACTTGCAGCTTACTAATGGTCCAGAGTGGTGGGTGAAAAACATGCCTATGAGAGAGACCATGGTTTTCAAAATGAGACTTCTCAGTTGTCTTAAGTGGTTGGTGAGGAAGACATTTGGTACATTTTTCTCATGGTATAAATGTGTATCACTTCATTGCTTGAATTAGACAAAGCTGTGGCCAAATACAAACTCTTAGCCACACAAGGATTCAGGTTTGGTTTTTGTTGTTTGGTAGGTTTTAAAGGAGTTTGAGTGCATTCATTTAAAATGCTGTGAAGCAGCTAATTATTTTACAGACTATTACCTAATGAATTAGTACGCCTGTTTTTTCCTGTGATTGTATAATTAATGACTGCATACTGTTAGCAAATTATGGAGTCCAGTTAACAACTGCATTTACGTATTAGACACCTGACCATGTAAATTTGCATTTATTCATCATTTGATTTTACTGAGCTGTTGCACATCTAGATGTACACATCACATTGCTATAATCAGTCAGGCATTACACGCATTTAATGAGGAAGGGTGTTAACAACCCTGCTATGACACATCTCTCAGAAGGTCAGCATCGTCCTCTGGAGTCTTATAAAAGAACAAGTGAAGGAAGAATAAATTTGACTGCATCTTTAAAAGCTACGAATATAAAACATCTGAGAAGTTAACTGTATTAATTCATTCATTCTTGTTTGCGTAGCCTGTATAGCTCCCATCTGTGAATGTGCTCTCAAAGAATAATGTTTGTCTGTTGGTTTAGATTATTTGGGATTTTTGGAATAAAAGGATTAACTTGATTACTTTAAGAAGAGCTGCTCAATGTATGCTGTTTTCACTTTCAGAAATAATTTTCCATGCCTTTCTAATCATCTTTGCATGATTGTCTAGTATGCTAGTCACTAACAGCTGCAGAAATACTGTGACACAGGTTTGTCAGGTGACAGATACCTTACAGTTGCTCTGTGCATTGGGGCACATTGCGGGCTCGTGTGATTCAGTACCACTCCACTGAAACCATTGCTAGCGTATGAGCTTTTGGGTTTTTTTTACATATTGTGGTTCAGGACAATTCTAATCGATATTGCCTAATGGTTTCGATTTTAAGATTTTATTTTAAGTTGGTTTTAACTACTAGGCTGTAGCTTTTGAACAGGTGGGCTGAAGTGTTCTTGTCTGACCACCTCTGTCTGCAGGACCTAATTCTGGGGGCAAGAGGGAGTTCTTGGGAGAGGAATACCTGCTTGCTTTACTTCTACAAAAGACAGTCAGCTATATCTTAGAACAGATTTTGGAAAAAAATATTACTTTACAGTTATTAGGAAGTCTTGTAATTCTAGGGTCTGGACTAGAGACTTGAAACTTGGCAAGGATATCTCACACACACGCAATTTTTTACAGTAATGCTCTATGAATAATTTCTTTTTTTGTGAGGTAGCTTACTGAACTGGAAAAAAAAATTATTTCAGGTCAGCTACAGAAGAATATTTTATTTCCTCACCAAACTGGAACTCTAGCATTCTGCTAGAGAAGCTGGCAGCCCGTGGCTTAGACAGGTGTACTCTTCGCTGGATTAAAAACTGTCTGGATGGTGGAGCCCAGAGAGTTGTGGTGAATGGCGTTAAATCCAGCTGGTGGCAGGTCTCGAGTGGTGTTCCTCAGGGCTCAGTTTTGGGGCCAGACTTGTTTAATATCTTTATGGGTGATCTGGACAAGGGGATTGAGTGCACCCTCAGTAAGTTTGCAGATGACACCAAATTAAGCGGGAGTGTTGATCTGCTTGAGGGTAGGAAGGCTCTGCAGCGAGATCTGGACAGACTGGATCGATGGGCTGAAGCCAACTGCATGAGGTTTAACAAGGCCAAGTGCCGGGTCATGCACGTGGGTCACAACAACCCCAGGCAACGCTACAGGCTTGGGGGGGAGTGGCTGGAAAGCTGCCTGGCAGAAGAGGATCTGGGGATCCTGGTGGACAGCCGACTGAATATGAGCCAGCAGTGTGCCCAGGTAGCCAAGAAGGCCGATGGCATCTTGGCCTGTNATTGGAACAGGCTGCCCAGGGTGGTGTTTCCGCACTGTAGCGATAGCTGTTGATGTACCGTTTGCTATGGATGCATGGAGCAACAGCAGCCTCGCCTCTGCACCGGATTTGGCAAAACATGCCTTGGGAGTATTCCCGCTGACTAGTAAAATTGTGTCATTTCTGATTGAAACAATGTGTATTGGAACAGTGGCAAAAAGCACACTGGTGTTGGTATTCTTTATAGGCACTGAAGGTGATCCAGGGTATTACAAACTACTACGCCCTATCTCAGTACCCAATAAACGGATTAAACTGAAAAAGAAAAAAAAATAGTACTGCTATGAAGCAGCTGGAAAATCATGGTAAGATGAGGTCAAAATAGCATGACTTTTGCAAAGGCAGCCTGTGCTTCACTAGTTAATCTTCTTGAATTGTTTTAATGTAGCAATAGAGGAGCAAATAAAGGGAAATGGTTGGTGCAGTTTATGAAAATAAGGGAAGGTCAATGAAGCATAGAGCTATTATAGTAGAGAGCATAACAAAAAGGAGTGAAGGCAATTATAACAGCAGTGATAAGACTGTGGCATCTTTGATGCAGAACAGCAACTACCTTGCCTGAAATCTGGTTAAGTCTTTCAGGTTCTTCCTTATCCACAGAAATTAGTACAGTTATTAATAGTGAGTGGTCGTAGTATAAAAGAAGTCTTAAAACTGTAAAAGGAAGGCTATTTAAAGAAAAATTCTGAACAACTTTGAATAAAATTATGCAGATGTTCAGAGTGAAATTTGCTTTAGTATTTTTAAAAAGTTGCATCGAAATGTTTTCATATTGTGGCTAGTTTTAATAATATATACCTATGAGGGAATAAAAAGATACAAAACATGTGAAGGATGCCTGTATTTGAGATAAATTTTGAATCTCTGAATTTGTCCAGGAGTGGGATTTAGATGCTCTTGGTCTGGTCGTTCCATGGAATTTGTGTCATTAACCATTGTCCTTTCTCTTTTAACCCTAAAAGATGACGTAGCAGAGATTTACCATAGCCACTGAAAAATGAAATTTTTGCTTCAAAAGATTTTGAGAAGTTACAGAGCTGCTGTTTGTTGTTTGGTTTCTCTTCGCCTGATTAACTCATTTAACTGGATCTTAGCTGCTCTAGGCTTTTGCTGATGAGAAGTGTGAGACCAAAGGAGGCCACTTTGCTGCCTGTGTCAGGGCTGGCCATATTGAGGGAGGCACTCCCATGGTGTCTGCTTCTCAGATGAAGAGGTGCTCAGCCCAGAAGGGCTATAAGATGTAAAGTCATGCTATGACAAACTATTACAACTTTGCCTGGTTTTCTCCTTGTGATAGCCCAAATCTGATTTGGAGTCGGGCATACCTTCCAGAAGAATGCCTAGCTTTGGCTTGAAGACATCACAGATGGAAAATGTACCACTTTTCTCACCTGTCTGCCCCAGCAGCTAGGTTTTGCACCTTCTTTCCAGTCTCAATTTACCTAGCTTTTCTCCACGCTTTCTCAACTTAATTAGGAATATTTTTGCCAGGCAGTAGTCTCTCTTTATAAAGGTATTCATAGACTGTAATCAGGGTTTTTTTACGTGAACCAATTACACTTTCACAATTAGGTGTTTTCTGAGATCTGTAGCCTTTTTACTGGCTTTTTTTATACAGCCTTTTCCATGTTTTCTGTGTCTTTGGAGAAGATATGTAGCAGAAAGCTGCACAGCATTCCAGCACTGGTCACAGCAAAACAAAATCACCTTTGCTTAGCGCTGGTTCTGGCTTCTCTCTTATCTCCTGTTTTGGTTTTGGTTCTTTGTTGGGTTTTTTTGTTTAGCATTTGGGTAACTTGGGTAACTACTATTTCTGCGTTTATACTTACCAACCATTTTTTTTTCATCACAGAGGATCTATTAATTAAAAAATTACGATTACATGGTTGTAATTCTGGATTAGATTTGGAAAGGAAAGGATTATTACTTCATGTAAGTAAGTGTGCAAGAGCATTGGTTTACAAAATGTCTTATTAAATAGAATATACCTTTACAAAGGTTACTAATTTAGCTTTTTACACGCTGAATTTTATTTTAGCGTAGCAAAAATTCTTAGGCCAAAAGGGTTTTGCCATAGCTCTAAAGCTGCCATCTAAGCACTGTAAGATTTATATATGCCCTGAGGTCTTATGCAGGTCCTCTGCATGAAGGAAGTTAAGGTTTGCTAGATATATCATATTTTTTCTACAGCTCAGCTAAATTACTAATTACAAAGCTAAACTGAAATCCAAAGTCATATTTTGGTTTGTAAAATGAGAGGGAAGATTGTCCAATGCAACTTTGCCTCTGTGCGGTGTGTACCAAATGACTTATTACCCATCTAAAGGAAGATACATTGATCATACTGTTACTGTTGGAAATTTAGAATTTTTGTACACCCACAGGAAAAGATCTTCAGTACTCTGGGGATCCCCTTCCCCTCATCCTTGCTGTCAACTTAGGTATTTGTCAAATGCTTTGCATTTGGTAAATCTGACAACTTAGTGGTTTGAATTACATCCTAGTACTGAGCCAATTTTTCCCCCCAGTAACTTGAGCTGCAGCACTCTGATGCAAATAATGTCACAGTGTTGCTGCTGTGCAAAGGCAGCCTAGTGTCCTGTCTGATGCCTTCAGGATGAAACAGATACCCCCCCAGCTCCCTGGGACTGATGGATGGAGTTGGTTCACTTTCATCTGCAGCCAAAACTCTTTCCCCCCTTTCTCACTGGCTAGAACTGGCAGCTACTGAAATGAAGTTTTGGCTTTTACTCAGAAATGGTGTGGTACAAATGTCAGATACAGGTGGGTTATGCCCTGTTTTCCCTTTTGGTTTGCCTGACTGCCACCACTGGAGAATTTGTGTGCACTCATTAGAGGCATAACATGATGATGGAGGAGTACTCCCTGGTGAACAAAGCCCCTCCTGGTAAGATTTCACTCTAAAGAAGACCTTAAAATGTGACAAATTCGCTTTGACATCTCATCGTCTGGGATTGTTATTCCTTCAGAAACACGATCTTGCTGTACAAGCATAGACAACTTTCTGTTGCTGCTACAGGCAAGTGTTACAATTTTAATTTTACAAATTTGAAAATGAACTTACTCAAATGTTCTCAGTTAAAACCCCATTTCTGATACAGAGCCACTGTCTTCTGGCTGAGGACTGTATCTGATCACAATAATATTTCGTTCATTATTCTCTAATCTGCAGCTTGTAAATTGGTTGTCTTCCTGTGACAGTGACGTATGGCCCATGGTATGTAACTGAAGTTAACATTTATATTGAGCTTAGTGATCTAAGTACAGTTAATCTCTTTATTAATGCTTATTAGTAGTCTGCATGATCATGTTTTCATTTCTAGTTGACAGAGAAAGAACATTTGGTTAATTATGCGGTGAAAGCAAGAATGTGTTTTTTTACCCTAATTACAACTATTTGCAACAATGACTATTGTTTTTTATAATTCATAACAACAAGAAAGGATGGAGGAAAAAAGCTATATACAGCATTTAAAACAATTAGCATATATCTCAATATTACCTTAATGCACGGAACTCTCTTCTGCAGCTTCATGGGATAACATCACTGAAAAACAAGCCAAGTTGCCTTGCTCTGCTCTGGACAAGATCCCTGTATGTGAACAAAATAGCACCAGGTCTTCAAGCCTTTACTCGGTCCTCAACCGATTGTGAGGACCTTGGGATTTCTCCTTGGCCTTTTCAGTGCAGACTGTATGTTCAAATTCTGCTTGGCACGACTGTTTCTGGTTGAAGCAGGGTTCTCCCACCCCCACCCTGTGGTAAGAAGTGGTGTGGAGTGTTTTGGCAAAGCTGCTGACTCAATTAAGAAACACTGTCAGTCTTGCCTTTCTTTTTGAAGAGACAAATTGGTACTTATAAAACTGGGAGCAAAACCAATATAACATGTTACTGAATGTTAAATTTTCTGTCTGAAGATTTATTAAGCGTTCAGAAGCATTTTGCTTTGGTTCTGAATATTAAAGGGATAATTGTATTTCCGGAGTTGTCTGCGTTTGAGCTACAAATCACCGACTGTTTTAATTCAGGCCAGGTAATTGTGTCGCTTTGATTGATAGCATATTTAAGGCAAAAGAGCAGTTTTTAATCCAGGCTGAACGTTTTAGTCAGTTTGCTCTTGATTAAAAGGGCCTCATGGTGACATATTGTCAGGAAAAGTGTTTTTCACAATCTTCTTGGCTAGTAAGATATCACAAAGTAATAACACTCCAATGTTTTGCCTGCTTCTCTCAACGGGAAACGTATCGTGAAAACTGCATGCCCTCCTAAAATGGCCCAAAGGGACAGCTAGAGATGTTTGTATATATATTCCCTTTAGGAGGAGTACGTTTGCATGTTCTTTGAATAGAAACGTCCCTGCCAGCCCATCACTTGCAGGCTACTTGCCATGCAGCGGCTGGTGAGAGTCCCGGGCTGTGCCAGTGGTGGCTGTCGCTACCGCCGAATTCCCCAACTCTTGCTTTCGGCGCAAGTTTGCTCCTTCTTGAAGCAATTAATTCTCCTTTTGTCCCCCGTGTTAATCTGGATGCGTGCACTCTCTTTCCTGGCTGCCGTGTAACGTGTGATTGTCGTTAGATGCTGTCTTTGGCTGGGGAAGCTGCATCATTAGGAGAAAGGAGCGGGAGGTTTCTAAGTTGCTGTCTTAAGCTGATGGAGTCAGAGCATGGCAAACGGGAAGACCCGAGTGCTAATCTCATCATTTGCAGAGTTTGAGGCCTCGGTGTTTCACATCGCGGGCAGTTGGTTAACAGACATGAGGCTATAGTGGGTGTATGAGGTGATAGTGCAGGTGAGAGTTATTGCAGCGGATACAGGACAGACCAAATGAAAAAGGAACTGTGAGGCCGGCTGAAGCCAGACTCAGCGGCGGGCAGGAGAAGCTGGGAGGAGAAGTGAATAAACAACCACTATGTGAAAAATGCCCCATTTGGGAGAAGGGAGAGGTGTCAACAAATGCTGATGTTAAAAATAAGTAAATAGAGCAGGCAGTCTTAGGGGGATGCTGATGACCCCAGCAAAAACAGAGGGACTGAACCTCCTCTGCGTGAATAATAACGTTGTGCTGCTGTAACTGGGGTAGCCAATGTGCCAGGCTGCAATGGGAAGGAGTTTTCTTTAGCAGGCTCTTGCCAGGGATAGAAATTGAGTGATAAATTTCAGTGGCCAGTCACTTAGTGTTTTCAAAATTATGCTTTTTGGCCAATGATCTGCTCAGGACTCCTATTCCTGACTTCTTCAACAGAGTCATCATGTAGAAGTGTTTTCATACTAATATAAATACAGAGTGGTGGTGGTGGTGCTTTAACTGCACTGCTGTAGTTCAAATGACAGGCTTGCTAGCATAGAGGACATCAAAGCAGCTGAAGGGTACAGCTGACCAGTGATACAGAAGTTGGCCTTCAGGCTTTGACCATGATGTTTATCAGCAGAAAAATGTGGGAGTGTTATGTGGGAGAAAGGTGCGAGAGGAATAGGGCCCAAGATCTCACGAGTTACATTCTAGAATCTGATAGCCTTTCTGTCAATAGCTAGAGAGAAACAATTTTATGTTTCTGCCTCAGCTTCTCCAGGTGTAGAGTGGAGATGTGAAAAATATTTTGTGTGATGAAGCAGTGTGAGAAGTCTTCCTGCAGAGGGGAGTGTCCATGCCAGTGTTTGTTCTTGGCATGGACCTTTTGATATGGCAACGGTAAACGTTCGACTGGATTCTTCTCTGGGATGTGGAGACAAGTGGTAGACTTTTGATAAGTATTATAAATATTAGTTTGGTCATAAACGCGCTCCTCTTGTTCTGTGAGCCTTACCAACCAAGAGTTGAGGGTGTTCAGAGGAGATTAAATAGCAGTTCTTATCATTATTCAACAAGTTGGATATTTTATGTCTTCCTGTTGCTGGAGTTCATTTTATTTCATACATATGGATTTAGCAATAATGTGGTAATTGCATTTTCTGGTGATTAACATTGCCCTGGTGTAAAATATAAGAGCCACAGCCTCCAAGAGCACTGTCTTCCAAAGTCATCCTATCACATGGCCCATTGGCAGAGGCAAATGAAGTTAAGTAATTTAATTAGCTACGATTAGCATTTAAAGCTGTCTACCCAGAAACCAATAAAGAGGTTCACAATTCATCCTGTATTATTTCACATAAGGCTTTAACAATATTAGGTGAAGGCAGTCTAGTTCAGAGAGGTAGTAATTCAATCTGTCCTTCTCCTCTGAATTCCTGGTTTAAACCAGTAATGAGCAAAGATGGTTGTTATTAGGCAGCTGTTAAATGTCTGGTGTTGACTGAGTAGGTGACAGCAGCCCAGTTGCTCTAGGACAGCTGTATAAATGACAAAAAGCGTCATCACGGCCGGTGCTGAGCTGCAGCCTGGGCTGGCAGGAGCAGCATTTGCCCTGGCCGGCACGGTGCCTCCGGCTGCCGTCGAACAGCGCTGGAAGAAGGTGTGGGAAAGGCTGCTTTCCTCCTGCTCCCCTTGTCTGCGCTGCACTTAAACACAAGTCTGGTTCTCAGATTTGCAAATTTGGCTTCTTGCAGAACTGCTTAATTCACTTAGGAAAGCAAACACCCCCCGTCGCAACTTTAAAGGACGTGCCAGTTGGGCACGCAGCAAAAGCCATTTACAGTTGGAATAAAGCAGGACCTGGGGTGGCGGTGCCAGGCCCAGCTCCCTCTGAAACCCCGGGAAAGGCTGCTGCAGCGTGGGTGCCTGTCTGTACCCTTTTGTGCATCAACATACGTGCCAACTGGGTGAGTGCAGGCAAAGGCAGAGCCTGGCTTAATGGCACACAAAGCAAATGTCAGCTAAATAGGTTTTCTTTATCTTAATAAGGGATGTGATGTTGGCTACGGTACAACTGCGCTGGATTGCGCTGCAGTGGTTTCCAGCTCTGCTCTCTGCCATCCGTCCCCGCCGGGTGCTGAGGCATCGCTGCCCACCCGCCAGGGCATCCCCCTCTCCCCAGGGGCAGATGGCTGGTGCCACCTGCACACCCCATCAGAAACGCTCTGGGCTTACTCGGGCAAATTGCCTCCTGAAAGCCTATTTTCACGATTTTCAACCAGGCCTATTACGTGACCCAAATGGCACCTTGATTTTCAGGTTTAAATGCACCAGCAACCGGAAAAAAACAAGACAAACCATACTTTAATGCTGTCAGGATTTGTCACCCAAAGAAGCATACCATGACCAGAGTTGCCATTCAAGGTGTTAATGAACTTTCTTAAAGCATTAGTGGAAAATCCTGTATTCTTTTCAATACAATTTTTAACTCTTGCAGCCCTTCAAAAAGCAGGGAAATAAAGCAAGCTGCTTCTGCTTCTTATTTTTTGCCAAGAGAGAGAGTTTTCCAGCTCTCTGGACCAGCTCTGGGTTTTGTTCACCTCCGGCCCGGTATGAGGGGGCTAGGGACGCTGCGTGCCTAGCGCAGCGCAGACGGAGACTTGGCATATGGGTCACACCAGCGAGAATTAAGAGGGAGGAGTGAAGCATGAAGACATGTTGCCCCTGACACCTTGGCGAGAGCTGCCACTTGGGGTTGTTTCTCTGGCCTGATGGATTGGCAGCAGTGCATGGTACAAAGCCTTTCTCTACTTTCCCTTGCCTGGAGGAGATGGGTTTTCCCCCTTTAACAGCCCCAGCACCTTCTTGCCTTCTTGTAATCCCATACACCTCCGCAACAACACCTTTTCAGTAGCTCAGTGCATTATTTTTATAAGGTCTCTAAGTGTCTTTAATAGCCAACATGCAAAATGTGCCATTTGTCTTTGTAATAATGCTTTCCTTCTTAATCATGTTCCTTCTTTGCTATTTTTCTGCCAGCTCTTGGCAATGTTTCATTTTAGCTCAAAGTGAAAGAACAGCCTCTTAAAATAGACTGTAATACTCAACTATCGTTTCATCAGTTTTAATTTAATTTCACTGCAATGAAAATATAATGGGAGGCTGAACTCCAGAACGTGCAACTCAAGGAAAGTCACTGTCAACATTACCAAATCTGTGACTCGCCTTTCAAGACAGCAATGGGGGTCTGTGCCCAGCAGCTTTTTACAGCGTGGTCTGTAGCTCTACAATTACCTGCTCAAGTGTAAGCCATGTTTTTCAGAATTTTTCAAAATTAATCTCTAAATCTTGAGTAGATGGCTTTAGGGATGCTTATATGAAAAGCCTTGGGTCTGCCTCTCTGATGGGCTGATTGCCTTTCATTTTCATTTAACAGCAGTGCTCTTTGTTTTCTGGAGCCTGTTTATCTGCAGGCTTTGAGGATGCCATCAAAAAGTTAGCACTTTCCGGTGTACTTTGGGTGTAGGTATAACTCGGAGATCTTGATTATCAAGACTCCTTTGCTTTTTATTTCTCCTTTTTTTAGCTCTGTGTGGGAGAGAAAAAATGCCTTATTCTCCCCCAGACTGCAGATATTCTACCTTGTCTAGGTCCTCCGATTTTCAATAGCATAGTATTGTCGTGACTGCTCTGCCTCTGATCTACTTGTCCTCCATCCAGCTTCAGCCTGTCTGTTACTCTGTCGGGATTCAAACACAATTTCTCACTCCTCACAGGAATTATTTTTGGAACTTTTAAAATACCCTCTGTAACACAGCGTTCCTGTGCAGCTGCAGCGAGCTGCCTGCCTTGGGAGGATGACTTGGAGGAGGGAAGAGAAGCTACAACCTCCTCAACAAGGCTGATACAATGCCGCCTTTGTATCTGGCCCCTATTCATGCATGACTGCGGCATAAGAAAAGAGCAGCCCCAAACTAGTCCTGCTCTTGGGACTGGTCCAAGACCTGCCTGGAGGTGAGTGGGGGGTGCCGAGGGGAAGGATTCTTCACCAGTAACCTCTACTCTGTCCCCATTTTGCAAGCAGTTGAAAGCTTTTGCTGACAGATGCAGAAGTTAATGTTTAGAGCTTATGATGCTTATTAGTTAAGCTTGATAGTAACCCCTGAGTAAGATGAATGGTGGCAGGGCACATGCTATTTCCATCGGTCTTTGTTTTCTTTGTGTACTTTTTGTACAGCTTCAACCAGAGAAGCAAAGATTAGGTCAGATCCTGAAGAAAACTATTTGTTCTTGTGAAGCCACCAGTGGTCAGTATGTCAGCCTGGGAAAGCATCTCTGTTCCTGCTGGCCTGAAAGCCCTAGCGTGGCTGGAAATTCTGGAGTCACTTCTGCTGCTTCCAGTCTGCATAACAGTAGTATGTATCTTGATGGTCACTGGGTGGACACCCCCCCATCTTTTTCTGCGGGCCACAGCAGCAGGCCAGGTTCAAGGACTGCTTGTGCTGTTTCCTCGCTTCTTAATATACCGAGTTTCTTTGTTGAGCAGCCAGTTGCCTTGAGTTCACAAATCGAAATTAATCAGCTGTCTGTGCAAAAGGCAGATACAAGGATAGCGTCGATCCATTTGAGTGGTATCTTCTGGTTCTCATATGATTTTCTTTTGGGTTATATATATGTATATATGTGTATATATATACACACACATGCAGGTCTTGCAGGATACTGTGCTCCTGAGCAAGATCATTGTTTCTGAAATGTAACTTCAGAGGCTGGGGTGAAAGAGAATGGAAATCAGCTTTCTAAAAGAGAGGCCAGAAGTGATACATGCAATTGGTGAGATAGCAGTGATCGAAAACTAGTGTGAAAAAGGGTAGATTGCAGAAAAATGGTTGCAGACATTCACGATCCCCTGCAAGGAGTGCTGGTACTGCACAAGCTGTTGCAGTGTATGGATCCAGTTGACATTTCTCTCAGGAGTGGGGCACCCGCAGGTCTTTTGACAGAAGTTCGCAGTTCAGAGGGGCTGATAGATGGGTCTTAGAGTCCTGTCTGTAAAACTGCAATAATTCAGGAGGTGCAAGCCAAAGTGGGTTATGTGTACAACCAACCTGCAGTAACACTTCAATTTTCATTAATTTGTAGAAGGACCCGGGAGTAAAATTTACTGTGGGATGAGATTGCTTTCATGAATTATGCTTGACTTCAGCCAAAGACTACACATGACAAAAAGATGCTTATCAGCCTATAAGAAATGTCATAGCACTGGAGGAATATAGGATCATACAGTTAAAGATTATGGCCCCAATTGCACTCCCTTGTCTAGGAAGGCTGCGTAAGTATTCACTTAACTTTAAGCTTGCACTTATATTCTTTTCACTTCAGAGGGATTTAAGCGCATGCTGGAATAATTTCCTGGACTAATACTCTCCAGATGAATAAAGCAGCAGATCAAAATGTTAAGATGAGCAGTTCTTCACTGTATGTTCACTAGTGCTGGTTGATTCTTGATAAATATTTTTAACATAAGATCATTATTACTATTTCAGAGGTTAATTTATTGACTGTACATGCACTGTGCATAGTCTACAAAACCACCCCATACTTGCAAAATCAGAAAGAAGTGCTCTCTCATCTACTTACCCAATCAATTCGTGAACTGTTGACCAGCAGCTATTAAAACATCTCCGACTGCTGCATTAGCCAAGCATTGGTGAAAAATGTTTGCCTCTTAAAATTCAAAGTACACATAGAATTTATACTTATTTGCCACCAGTATGGAGTTGGCCTAGCATGTATGGGGGGGACGGCTGATGTTACGTGACCAGTTTTTCTAGTTCAAAGAGGAGTGTAAGTAGGTGCCTGGAATCTGCCTCTGCTCCAGACGGGCTGGAGGCTCCATCATCTATGCATCAATTGGAACCGCTAATGCATAGCAATTAGATTTAATGAAGAAAAGCTGCTGATAGCTTAGGCATGCTGACAGCCCTTCTGTTTATTGTTTTAGGGGAATGGATTGTGCAACCTGTTGGTATGTTTTGGTTGGAGCTGTGTTTTTGTTTTCATGAACTGCTTTTTTTTTTAATGCGGTTTAGTTCTTTTGAACCAAAAGCTCATGCGCACTCAAAATTTGTTACAGGTTTGCTCAAGTTATTTTGTCTTGTATTCCCTCTTTCTGTGTCCACAAACATGGATTTGTTGGGCCTCTTTTGGGAAACAGGAGTTGCTCATCCCCAGCAACTGTCACGCATCCCATTCCTGACAAAGCTGTTGTGCATCTGCCAGCTGCTGCATGCCTTCCCGGCTGCGTGGCTCATCCATCCTTCCCGCTTGCTCTTTGTTCTCTGCGTGGGTGACTTATTCTGGGTGGGATATTGCTTCCTTGCTTGTGTGCTGGCTGCTGGGGTGACACCCACCACCAAGAATCGGTGACAGGCCCTGTCCTGAGATCGCCTACGGCTGGGGGTAGCTGCCGGGGGGCTACAGGCTCGTTTTGGGGTAAGAGTACTTGGGGATCGCACAAAACTTGCTGTGGGATGTTTGGGGAGAGTACTAAGGGTGGGGAAAGGGAGGGACTGGGGGAGGAACAAGCATGGAAATCTGCAGGAAAAGGATATAAAAGGGGCTGGTCACACGTAAACAAGTGGCTGGGTAACGCTTGTGTCTGGCCAGGCTGTAAATGCTGTTTGTCTTTGCCTCAGTACCGTATTCCTGATCTGAGTTGATGTGCTTGACTTCTCATGTACGTGTCTATGTAATGTATGAATATGTGCACCTGTGCCCTACTGGGAATACATGCTCAGCCTGGCTTCTCCCTGGGCATGGGGACACAGATCTTCAGCAGCCTCCCCTCTGTCAGGCAGCAGATTTGTCGAGCCTTTGCACCACCAGGAACCCCCCTGCTGCCCTTGGAGACACCACGAGTTGTGGCTGGGTTACGACAGCGGTGTTGATAGCTGCCTAGTTACACTGTGGTCAGATAGGGTCAACCTAGGATTTGTACATTTCAGCCTCACAGAGGTTTCCTGTGCTTCAGGGAAAGTGTCCGGTTTTACTTGAACAGAAATCAGAGGCAATTAATGTTTTTCAGTTATGAGAAACAAATTAGTACTTCGGTGTTTTTTCTTCAGCCTGGCTCATGTCATTGCTTAACTTGGCCTGGTTAGAAAGAATCGCTTCTTAAACATGCCTTTTATATCTTAAGTGTTTCACAGAGACATTTAAGAAGCCCTTCCCCATCCTATTGTTTATTGCATTTGGATGCTCAGTTCTTATGGGCTGCGCAAATTACTGACATCAGCTGTTAAACTGTGCTGCTTAACCTTGTGCTTCATCACCAGGAAAAAGATAATTATATTGGACATCTCCAGATGTTCTCACTTAAGAAAAATGACACTTCTATATTTTCTTTACAACTGGTGGCTGAGACTGCTGTGGTCTCTCCAGATACTGGAGTAGCTTGAAGCGAGCTCCTCTGTTACACGTTCTGCCGACTCTCCTTTCTGCAGAGCCAAAAAACTTCATTAGCATTAAGAGTGTAAGGAGTAGTCACAGGACCCCCATGTGTGCTTTCATGTTCCACAGCTCTTATGGTAGGTGTGACTGCATGTTGGTAGAAGGTCCTGCCACTGCTGTCATTATCATCTATAGTCCCAACAGGGAAGAACTTGATTATGCATTCCTGGATCTTGTCAGCCTGTCAAAGAACGTGCGGGTGTTAACCTGAAAACACTGGAGACTATCACAGCATAGTCTTCATCAAAGTCACAGCTCCAAACCACATAGCCTAAATCTTCTGGTATGTATTGTAGGATTAAAAAAACCCTGTGCAGCAGGTGTTAAACGCCTTAGTGTGCCTGTTTCTTCCTACCATCCATCTCTGAGGTTCTCTCCGTGGGTCTCATAAAGGTCATACACAATACAGCAAGTAGTTATTTTGTCATAAGAGGTGGATATTTATCATCAACCTCGGCATCCCATTTCTCCATCTATCTTTCAGCGTGTTAAAAGCACATTCCACCAGCGTTCTTCAGCTGCTGGGGCTATAACTCACCATCTTCTTGTGTAAGAAATAAGAGGAAAGCAGAAGCAAGAAAACATGACTGTCAATACCACTGTGGAAATTTTCCATGGAAGAAAATAGTCCAGACATCGTAAAAAGTTTGGCTTTATGGTTGTTTTCAGGTATCCCATACTAATATTAGTGAACCTTCCACATTGATCACCACAGCCTTTCTGTGCTGAACTTCAGGGTATGTGTGTGTGTGGATAACGAGTGTCCCCCAGTTTCTGATCTACAAGGACACCCACTATGGGATAGTGATGCACATGCCTGTGCCCCAAAAACCCTACAGCATGGCAGTTGAATACTGCACCAGAGGATGTCTGGCCAGATGCTTACTGCTTATTTCCAAAGGTTGCAATGTTGTGGGGTTGGATAGGTGGAAGGGAAGAACTGATGATGGTGGGCCGGTGCATTGGTCACACAGGTCACACAGATTATGCTGTAAATCAACTTACCGTGGAGCAGATCTGCAACACGTTTCAGCAGTAGGTGTTTCCTTGTATTTGTTTAGTGGCTCAGTAAATAGTCAATAATTAATTTTTAAGTACTGACTTCATTCCTGATCATAACAAAAGTTATACCAATAATCCTAAACATCTGCAAACAGATGTTTTTCACAGAAGCAAATAGACCATAGCATTCTGCTCCTTGTTTAAGTTCATATATTATCTTTTCAAAAAATATTTATTTAGGAAATTCAAAACATTCACATGACAGTTGCTTGTAATTGTTAGAAGTAAAACTAACCATTACAAACGGAAGCTTGGCTTTGTTGTTTATTGTATTAATGGACAATTTTTATCTGAGTCCCTGAAATCAGCAGAATAATAGCATGTTACAGGCATGCCTTTTTTTAACCTATACATCAGTTTTATTCAGAGATTCTGTTAAATTGAATGTAATAGTATGTACTTATCAACGCACGTATGTCTGTCAAACAGACACATTCGCTAGGTTTTCCTGGTCATGATGAAAACCTGTGTCTTTCAGATATCGCACCAGAAGTTATTCAAACGTATCTCAGTGTGGGAGATCTGCAAATATTGACAAAATCTTTATGATAAATTATGGAAGGCAAATTCTTTGAAGCTATGCTAAATGTGAACAATGATAAAACTCCAGGACAAGAAAATTTTTCATCGGAATTTTACCATGTGTTTATGGGGGTATTAGTAGGTTCCTTGGAGGGGTTGTTAAAGTTACAGCAGGAACTTTGTGGGCTGTAACAAAAGCTACTAGCTATGTTTTCCCTGCAGCTGGAAACAGCTTTACCTTTGCACTTTTTATGAATCCATATAATGGCACAATTGTGATATAAAGGTTTGTATAAGTAATTATTGAGATGATTGCAGACTCTGCTCTCACTTTATACACTGAGATACACCTAGATTCACTTGCAGGGCTCTGCTACTGTTTGGAGCAAAGAAAGCTTTAGACAAAAGAACAGATTTGCAGGAACACGTGAGAAAACAATTTCATGTGTTTATTGTTTTGCATGGAACTCCAAACCTTTGCTAAAATTTGTATCTAAAGAAAGCCTGGATTGTTAGAAAGTGAGAAGTTTGGGTATGAGTTATGTCAATCTGATGGACTAACAAGAAAATATTCCAGACTCCGAAAAGTCGTTTCTCTAAGACATTATTGGCTAAAATGGGCAATGCGTTTATAAGCTACATACGAATGTAAATCTTAAACAGCCCTCAAGAGCTGCATAATTTGCTTGTCAGATGACATATGGGGGAAAATGTGCAATCTCTTGTTGGGAAGAGTAATTGGGCTCAAAATTGATGTTTTACCAATAGTTTTTTTATCTTTCAAACATATTCTCTGATCATTCCAGAGAAAAGCATATCAGTAATAGCATAAGGCTAGAATTCATATGAAATTTAAAAAAAAAATTAAATCTGGGAGTATAGATGCTTAGATTATACCTATTAAGCAGGTTGGTCTAATCATTCCCAGTATTACATGTTTCTATCACTCCACCAGCTCAAAGCAACAGTAGGTCAACCCAAACACTGAATTTAAATATAGCTGTGTTTTGCTGAGCTTTAGTGTAAAGCTAGAGATTTATTTATTTCTACTTTGCCAGTCATTGCAAGTAATCCTCATTTAATCAAATTGCACATCAGAGTCTTGAGATTCAGGGAAACCATTATATGCAAAGCTGAGTAAATACCTGTTCTCTGATCCTTTTCTACTTGGTTTGTGATACATCTTATCAACTACTTGCTATGGATAGGGATATACATGTGTTTCCATATAGAGAGAAAGCACTTAAACAGCAATCTGAAACTAGCTACCAAAATTTTAAATTACCACATTTAGGTGATACAAAGATAAGATGGATCCCACCCACTAAAAGAAACCAGATTTAACTTTAACTGGCCATTCTTCTGTCCAGTTACTGCGTTCAAGAAGGCGGTTATGCTTCTCAACTTGAAAAATTTACTTTATGCATTAGCTATAGTTGAAGAGGTAGACTTTTGCTTGATAAGAAAACCCAAAAAATCAGTATGAACCCTTTTAAATTACTTCCTTGACAAAAGAGTGTCTGTTCAGGTCAGGATATAGAAAGAGTTTCTTGCAATTCCAGTCTGTAACATGATAAAAGTTAATTGCTGTAATATATACGATGCCTCTCTCCAATCAAGTAAATAAACATATGTGTAGTCTGAATGAGTATAAACGCTAATGAAATTCTCGTGAAAAGAGGAGATTGCCTATGATCCTGCTTTGACATTATTCAGTTGTAGAGAGTATTGGCATGGGGGTTCATAATCAGTTCCTACAAGTTGCATATAATCAAATAATACAAATTACAAAATACTTCTATGGTTGTTTATATACATGATGCATTCTGTTTCATTGGTACTCCTAAAAATACTCCCTGCATCTTGCACTATTCTGGTGCCCAATATTTTTTTTTTTTATTGTAGTATTGAAGATCCTCAAAACTATCTTTGGGTAGATATGGGATCTATTATACTTAAATTCCAGCACTCTTTCAATGAAAAGGTTATTTAAAGGAAGCTGTGTAGGCATAGGCTCAAGAGCTGGAACTTCAGAAGTTGTTACTGGTGTTTTTACAAAAAGCATACTATAAAAAGCCAAAGGGCAGCTCAACTTGATGCTGAGCTTCTCCAGAAAGTGAAAATCCCTCTGTCAACCATGAATTAGAGCAATCTTAAAATGTATACTAGAAACATTTCTAGTTTACTTTAGGGATCAGATTAAGCCAGACTACAAATATTTGTAGACCATTACAAATGTTTGGGGAGAGTTCTGACTTGCTTTTCCAAAGATGCTAAATAGCTTCAGTTAATTGGCAGTCAGTTAAGTTGAGATTTAAAAAAAAAAAAAAAAATAAAAATCCCCGAAGAATGAACAGGCATATGTCCACAGCAAGACGACATCAGTATGAGGACACACACAAATAAAATCCCCAAAAGATATTATTTGCAAAAAAGGAAAACTTCGGAGAAACTTCACCAGGATTGTAAGTCATGTTTGGTACCCAGTAAGTGCTCTAGCATTGCATCAGGATTTCCTTTGGTTTTATGAAAAGACATAAGAAAGGGACTTTCAGAGAGACACAAGAAGAAAACTCCCTTGGAATATTTCTCTTTTTAGTATTTTGGAAGAATCATTCAAACTAGTGCTGACTCCCCTAACCTTGTCTGTGCAGGGAGGAAGGGAGGGATTTGCTCAGTCCCTGCACCCCCAGTCTTAGATCCATGTTTGTGTCACAGTTTGAATTTCTGCAATGCTAGGGACAAACTGAAACCAGTACAATCAGTAAGAAGTGTGTATGTCTATAAGATGTGCATAAGTGGTTCCTAAGGCATATGTTTTGTAAGGTACAGTGATGGCATTAACGCATTTGTGCAAGAATGGCGTTGAGTAGAGCTGGTTACAGCTTCCAGATGAGCCTCAAGTGATGTACTTAAATTGCATGGGAAAGACAGATGTTGGGTGAAACCAAGGCTCATAGGCAGGAAAGCAAGTTGAAAAGGATTCATTTGCATCCAAAAGAGTTTCAAAGTGGTTTTGTTTTGGTCAAGTCAGACAATGTTTCCCTGGCATTTTGTCTGACAGAGGATGACAGTATACACTCACATTGATGAGCTGAATAGGAGCAAGAGAAAAGTCAGAGACCCAGATATGTTTGGAAGGTTCCTCAGAGCGAGCACTCACTTCAAAAAGTAGGATGTAACTGATCAGTGGAGGCTGCGGGAAGGGGGTCTGCTCTCTGAGTTTACATTTGGAAAGATGGAGTATGTGCTGGAGTTAATTCCCGAGAGAGACAAGCCCTGAGAAGGAAATCAGCACAGCCACCGCATCTCATCTGAGTTTCAGGTTGATCTCTGTTATGACTTTTGCTGGTTTTCCTTTTTTGTAGCTGTTCCCCATTTTGTAGTGTTGAGTTGTTGTGTTTGAGCTGCTCTGTCTTAAATGTCATCTCATGATAACATCTCTCTAGGCAGGAGGCACTGGGGGAGTGGTGGATCTATTTACAGAAGGTGCTTACCCTTAAAGCACCTCGCCCAGAGTGTGACAGAGTTTAAAGGTTTTCCTCTTGCTTGTATATACCGTCAAGCCTTTTATATACTTCACAAATGTAAGGTCAAAGCCACTGCAAAGCCGTAACTGTACAGCCAGCGTGGACCTGCCCGTGGAGCTGCAGAGGAGAGGTGCTGGGCGCGATGGCCCGTGCCGGCCCCGCGCGCGCGGGGGATGCGGGTGCAGAGGAGGAGGCGGCCGTTCCTGGGGAGTGAGCCACTTGGCCTTGAGTGGAAATATGTCAGAGCCTGCCGGGCTTTACCCCTGAGAGGAGATTTGGCTTTATTTGGCCCTCAGAAACAGGAAGCCGAAGGATTAATTTTCCTCCAGGTTACATCTCTGCAGCTCATTTTTCCTCAGCTCTGAGGTATAGGAGACTAGCCACATCCAGAAACAGGGTAAGCCCAGCTCCTCCCTTTCCCATCTTTCTGATAGCTAAGGGAGAGAAGTTACTGTAGAAAATAATTTTGTTTGGAAGTATTTTTTTCAAGTTAATAATCCAGTTATTTCCCATACAGTTAATTGCTTTGAGAGGTTTTGTCTAACCACATAAGTGGTTCTGGTTTTAAAAAGTTGCAATTTATTCCTTTGCGTTGGAACTACAAAATGAAGTTTATGACAATAATATATAGTATGGATACGATAAAATGTTTTTGTTGCCTTATGTGTGCACAGCTACACCACTACAAGACTTTTTTATACTTTAGCATACAAAAAAGGGGATAACCTATATCAGTGTAATTGCATCCACAGTAGAGAACTTTTACAAGTTGAACCCAGCACAAAGAATATATATAGACCACATTGCACTTGACCCTGAAATTTGAAGACATATTCTTACGTTATAACAAATTAAGCTAGAGAAAAAGGTCTAAATGTCAGCAGGCAAAAGGATTTCAACAAATGAAACCATGCATGAAATTTGTTGCCGTGTTATTTCGTGGTTGGGACATTGCTCTTTTTTCCTGCCTTGCTGTCAGCTGGCCTGATATACTTTTGTTCTGATTAATAGCGGTACCCTTTCTGATCAGACAGTCCTTGCTGGTGGAGGCTTGCTAGCATGCGTGGCAAAGAAAATTTGCAGTTGCTATCTGAACTTTCAGGAGCAGGAGCAGAGACTGGTGTAAGATGGAGAAAAAGTCATCTCACCAGGGCTGCTGATGACTCATTTGGCAGAAAGTTATTTTTCGGTCTGTCAGGTGACATGGCTGTGCTGGCTTCCTATTGCGCTGCTCTGAGGACTGGATGAGAAGTGTCTACAAGAAGTGGTTGAAAATGTAGGAAATATTTTGAATTGTCTCCAATATCCTGAACATATGTGGAACTCTTGACTAAAAGTTGGGGTTTTGGAGGGGATTTTTTTATTATTTTTTTTTTTTTTTAATTCAGAGCTGCTTCAGTCTCTTTGTTTCATGCTATCAGTAGACTCCCTTGAGGATCTTCTGGTTAATTCCCACTGAAGACAGAGTCTTGCCATGGGTAGAGTGGCATAACTGGGGGCCAGCTCTGCCTCAGCAGGGAAGAAGAGCTCTTGTTTCTGTTTTCTGTTAATTTTTGGCTTTGTCAGTTTACTCAATTCAAGGTCCATAGCTAAGCTGTTTCCAGCATCCCTGGGCACAAATCTGTGAGAAGCCCAGCAAACTTGACTTTTTAATTCTGCTTTACCAAAGTCCTTACACCCTCAGCACCTAAGTAGCGTGGTGAGTAGTGTGGTAGCATTGGTCACTGTAGGGTTTGTTCTTTCTCTTATCCTCTCTCTCAGAGGGCAAACTGTGTTGTGGTCCTAAACCATTCCCAAAAGCCTGACCCTTAGGTCAGAGCTCAGACCAGGCTAGTGTTGCGTATGTCTGCTTTGCAGAGGAAATTCTCATCCTTATTCCCTATAGATACTGTAACTATCACTTTACAGTTGCTGTTTGTCCCATGGACCCTGTAAAGTTTGCGGCCAGTCTCGCATGGCTTGCCAGCTTTCCAAGTGTCCTGATGGGACTTAAAAGTCCTTGATTTTATTGTAGCAATGCGTGCTTACGGCGAGCGGCAGGGGGACATTTGGGGAGTGGGTTGTGACTTGACATCTAAACCGGCAACTAAGCTGTCAGATAATTATCGCTTGTTTTCTGCAATGTTTCATACTTCCCATGGCTCTGTCACGGAGCAAGGGCTGACTTACGGTTTAATCAAGAAGAATTAAAGGTGATTCTGGGTTGCGTACTCCATGCTGTGAAGAAAAATCCTACACAAAGCAAATGATCCATTAGACAAAGGAATAACTCGGGGGACCCTTTGCTTTACAGCCTGGCTGAAGCATCCTGAATTGGCCACAAAGATCTTTTTATTTTCTTTTTATAACTTAATAAAAAATGAAGAATGGCTAATTTCTCCAGTGCCTCAGGGATTCTCTTAAATTCTGATATAGAAAGAGTTAATTTTTAAAAGCGAAAAATACAAAGCAAGACTACGACCCATCTGTTGAACGGGGCTGTACACTCGGTACAACGTCACTGCGTGTTGTCCTCCTCAGGGTTCTCACTGTACCTTTCAGACATGATAGACAGCTTCTTTCTTCACTCTTCTCCAGCCTCCAGGGGGCTTCAGGCCCTCCTCTAAAGCCCAGTACAGTCAAATCAGTGGAAAGAGTCCAATTTAAATTGGAGGGAAAAGATTTTTTTGCCTCTTAAGCCATCTTTCCCAGAACATGGTGATGATGTGCCAATTTAAGGGCACTGGCGTTAACTCCAGCACTTTGATCAAAAATTGGCCCATTTTATTCAATAAAAACTTTCTATTTTGTTATTAATGGCACAAATATATAAACCCTACTACGAATAGGTAACTATTAATGGTTATGGCTCTACTCATTTGAAAAAGAATGAGCAATATGTGTAAAGGCTTTCTGTATTCTTGCAAGACTGGATCCCAGACAACGTTAGGTTGGGCCAAACTGTAACAAGTAAATTATTGTGATTAATTCAGTGATGGGAAAATTGTAAATATCAATGCAGGGAAGTGTGATGCATTAAATCGAGTCATGTAAAAGCAAATATTTAACAAAAAGAGTGGGAGGTGTCACTGTTCAAAAGCATCTTTAAGGCATCTTACACAGAATGCAAATTTGGAGAAAATATTTGTCATGTTGACATGAAAAACATTTGGGCTGTTTACAAATATAAGTGGGGAATCGCAAGCTTTGGATGTGGTAAACTGGGTGGTAAATCTTTGCAAATTCATGTGCAGGAATAGCTTTTTCTTGCTTTTCCTTCTACTAGGCCTTTGTAAATGTGTGCGCAAGCCAAGAAACCGTTTCCCATAGTGTCTTTGTCCGTTTTTTGGCCTTTATGTTGTGGCTGATGGATTGTCATCCATTTACTGTTCTGAGCCAATATTTTAGCTTATCAGAAGCAGCTTAAGTATCAGGTTAGTTTTCCCCATCCTTCTAAGTTTAATTTGTGAATACTTGTATTTAAAAAGTATAAATTTAGGTTTAAATGGCATTAACTAAGATACTGTCAATGAAGAAGTGGCATCCCAGCCAGTTTGTGCTGTGCCATGGTCGTGGCCTGCTGTGTGTGCTGAATAGCTACATTCGATTTAGATTCTCAAATCAAAATTAGCGCAGCTCCAGATTTTTGGTGAGCTTTGGCAGCTCCAGTTATTTGAAACCCGCTGGTTTAACTAGCTCTGCTTCCCAACACTGGCCTTATGGGCAAACACCAGTATTATACAGTATCAGAAATCAGATGGAAAACTAAGCTGGTGACTTAGGCAGCAGTTCCCTGTTCTGATTTTTCTGGGGATGCAGCCAATTTGAGAAACTCCCCTTGCCTGGCTTTCCCTTTTCCTTGAGGAGGAGTGCCTGCTCCTCTGCAATCCTGGCTGCAGGTGTCTGCCCCTTACCTATGGTGGTTGCATCATTTCTTACCCGAAACTCCTCAACCAGAACACTTAGCCAAACCCAAACCCTTTTTGATGTGCACCGTGGCTCAACCAAAGCAGGTGCCATGGAGGCAAGGTGGTAGCGGAGGAGATACGGATACTGAAGCGTTTGTGCCAGAAACTATTATCCCGGTTAACGAAAGGAAACTTTTTCTTTCTGAAGGGTGTGTGTGCAAGCGAGAAGCTAAAGCAGGATGACTGATCTGCCCATCCTCTAGGCTTTGCGGTCATTAGGGGAGGTGGAGGTTGGGCAGTTCTAGGAGAAAACAGGGGTGGCTTAAAGCAATTTGTGCAGGACCAGGGACGCTGACTGCAGTGGGGAAACACGCAGAACAAGGGCATAAGACAGCATTGCTCTCCAGCTGGCAGGGAGCGAAAAAACCTTGGTGGAAAAAGGAGTGTTCAGAAGATATATTTAATATTTCAGGGAGAGTTTTTTTAAGATAAGGAGTGAGTGGTGAAGAAAGACAAGGTAACGTGAGCAAAGCAAAACGCAAGTAAGATGTCTATGGAGAAAATCTATTTTTATGAATAACATAGGCAAGATGTGGGAATTAGAAAGGCCGTAAGGTCACAGAAATCATGTTTGGAAAGAAAAAGGGCTAAATGGAGCAGATGCTATGTGAGCATTGGGGGGGAAAGATTTTAGACATACAGGAATGAGGAGTAAAAATGAGACACGGGTAGTGATGTGTGGAGTAACTGGAACTGAAGTGGCTAAGGAGGTTGGAATCTGCTTTCATGGTAAAGGATGAGGAGGTAAAAAGGGGTATCTGCATCCCTCCAGAGCCCACAGGAGCACCCTGGGGTGACTGTGTGGGGAAGATTGCGCATATGCTGGCCAAGCTGTGCCTCCTCTGGAGAGATGCAAGGCTTGTTTCCTCAGGCTGTCGGGCCAGCTCCTCTTACAGTGTATGGAAGGGAATGGGAGGGAGGGCAAAGGAAGGAGAAAAATGTCTTCCCCTTACGTAACAAATACTCACTGTTGGATTGTGCATGATGGGACATAGGCAACATGGGTATCTAAAATACCTTCAAATTCATCAGACAAAACACAGAAGAAATGTAAAACTTTTGCCATGTGTATTTCAGAAGTGAAAACGCTGTTTTCTTGCTTGGATCCCTCCGGCTTTTCTGTATTGGGCTGAGAAGAGATTACTCTGCCTGTTAGCAGGAAGGAGTACCGTGGCGAAGCCAGCCGTGGTTCACCGCAGCACGCTGCTCTGGACTGCTCGTACAGTTGCAGCAGGGTAGACATGCTGGATTTTTGACGCCAGGTACGTCGACGTTGAAGCCCAGCACCAGTTAGAAAGCTTTCACTTTGTAGTGAGTTGAAATTACAGAGCCTGAAAATATTCCCTTTGACACAGAAAAGTAACTGAAGTCTTATTTAATCCTTTTCTTTCGAGCACCACCAGAAGAGATTTCATTACATTGGCTGAAATACAATCAGTCAGATTAGAACTGGCACAGCATTCAGAAAATATTTACTCTCTAAGGATATTTACCATTAGCGCCAATAGTAATTTGGATTCTCCAATGGATCATACAACGGGCTACTGAATGTTAGTTTCAGCAATATAGTAATAATAGAGAAATAACAGCTTAAATCGCCATTAAGTGGAAATGTAATGCTCCCTTCATGAAAAATGTAGTCATTAATTTTATGTTGGTATCTTTTTAACATTATTAAACTGTACACTGGAGACAGTGGTCCCATAAACCACATTTTTCCTGTAGGAGTTGTATGACTTAGATGACTACAGCCCAGTATGCATTAGAAAGAGTAATGAAAATGTTAAGATGACTAATGCCATAATTAGGTGTGCAAATAGCACCAACAGGAAAGCACTGACTAATAGAGTATGTATGTTTATGTGTGTATATGTATGTACCTTTATAATATATATTAATTTGTATATTTGGTTGGTTGCATGAAGCCTCTAAAGTCTAATTAGGAGATTTTCTAATGTACTATTATAATCTAGGTATGTACTTTTGAATATTGTGGTGAACTGCGGCCTATATATGGACATGCATTTCTTTTTTACACAATAGCATACTTCACCAGAAGAAAAGAAAATAGCTCCATTGCATTTCACAGGGCAGAAGTGAAAATAACTTTGTTCTACAATGTATATTGGTTTTGATGGAATTTTTTTTTTCTTTTTTTTCTGACTGAATGTACTCCTGTATGAGTATCCTGGACTGCATGATCATAAGGAGCATCCCATCTCCACCTTCAGTATTTTTTTCTATAATTATATACATACTTAAATGATTTAACAGCTATATCGGGTATGCATGGACTACTCTTTTAAAGTGTGCTGAGCTTTAGCACACTCCTTGTAGATGGGTCTAAACTATTACACTTATCTCTGGTACATCTGTAAGTTGTTTGATTAGCAAAAAACTTATAACTTAGCAACAATTTTTGTGTTAATTGGTTATTCTGAAGGATCCTGCTTTGGTAGCTCTTTCCTGCTTAGCAAAATGCTTAAACCTGGACTTAATTTAGTCATTCCCTTGGATTTAATAGCAATAAGTACTGCTTGATGTTGAAGGTACCTTCTTGAGGATCTGTGATTATACCATAGACTCCATATGTTTTGGTGACTTGAAATGCAACAAGTGTACAACTTTATACAGGCTTGTTTTGTTTTTAACCAAATAATGTTTTCTTATTCTTGATGATTTGTGATAATATTCTCTCAATTATTTAAGGAAATAGTAATTGTGCCCACATGTGATACAGATACCTGAACATTTGGTGTAGAACCAAGAGTAGATTTTGAGTTGTCCCGATTTTCTAATGAAAACTTCTTTTCTTTAAAAAAAAGAGGATAGAGACAGAGAAAAGTGAACAGCATTTATTAGTGTTACATCTGCTAGTGACAGACAGTACCAAGTCTCTTACATATCTCTCCAACCTCTACCAGGATTTGTCTGAATTACTGGCAGATGTTAGTTGCCATATTTTTGGAGCATCCTAAATCAGATGATTTAGGATGCTGCTGGTTGCCTCCTCTCTTGGGTCAATGTAATAAATTTACTTATTTTAGAGACTTGCTGTAACAGATAGCTTTTCAATTTGTCCAATGGCATGAAAATAAACAGTTTAATACTAGACAGGAAAGCAGTCACTCAATACTCATACATGTAAGTAAAACATGTTCTGCAGTTTACAACTTTCCATATTTTGATAGAGGTATTTATGGTAGTCTTATTGTAGGGAAATGAGTTATCCTCCCTACGTATTATTACTTTCATATTTACCTCGGTATAGTCAGCCATGTCTTCCCTCCATTTGTGTAGCTTTTTTTCACAAGGTTGAAGAAATTGTAACCCCTCCAAAATTAACAGAGGATGAAAGGACCAATGTAGTATCTGAAATCACGTTTCACTCATTCTTTGTAATCGAGCCAGTCCCTGAATTGATCATGCCTTTTATTTGAGTGTGGCAAAGAAGCAAAGGTAATTGCTGAGCTCTCAGAGAAAAGTAAGAGCGAGAATACCATTATATTGTGAAACTGATACCTTTTTTCAAACTACTGGTGGAATACGTACTTTCTTCTTTTTTTAATAAACATGCTGTCTTATGGAAGAAAATTCTACTAGCTGTGATTCCTTAAGATTTTAGTCCTTTTTTTTTTTAATGAGTTAGTTTGCAGACTTATGGACTTGGACGGGCTTAGTTGCTGTTCTGCTGAGACCCAGTGGTGTTGTGTAGCATTACTCCAGAGCTGGCAGGTAAAGTTGCTCACTGTCTGCAGCTCCCAGAAGTTCATCCAGATGAGCACCATCATGATTACATTTCTGTCTGCCCTCCACCCTCCTTTTTCCTTTTCAAGAAACTGCCTTGCAAATGGCGATGAAGGTCACTTAAGCTTTGCATGGTGTTGCTGTGAAAAACCTGAGGTCTGATGATGACGAACAGTTAGCCCTGATGGAAAAAAGAAAAACGGAAAAACCTTGTGGTTCATGGTCTGCTAATGCTTGGCATTTTATTTATAGCTTTGTTAATGTTTTTTGGTAATTCCATTATGCGTTCCTACGTTCACTTTTGTCTTTAGCAGGCTTTCTGCGTGTACCATATGTAATGGCCATTCTTCTGACCTGCCATCAAGTTTCGTTGTTTTCTCTGGCGAGAGACTAGAATGTAGCCATTCACAATTAGTGGGGCTGCTGCTGTTGTTATTATCCCTGCTTCACAGCTGGTATAATCACCAAATTCTGTATGTAATGGCATTTTGAATTTGTTTTAGTTTACCCACATTCTTCATTTCATCCCACACCTCCATGGCTTTTTTGTACTGTACCAACCATGCTGCCTTCAGGAAACCCTGTTTATTTAATTCGATTATATTTGCACCCTGGCATACCGTTAGAAGGTACCTATACCCTTTTGCAAGGTACTTGGTGTATAATAGGTCTGTATGACCACAATTTTATTGTGTCAGAATATTTAGTATTTCTATTTGAGTCCCAAGAATAATTACTAAGATTCATGGCTGTTGGTAGTCTTCATGTTTTCAGAATAAAGTTTGACAAAGTTAACCGCAAAAGTTTTAGAAGTTGGAGAAATAATAATAATACTGGCTGGAATATTTTTGTTTAAAGTTTCTGGTTTTTTGTAGCCAACCTCCTGGTTTTAGGATGTGTAACTCATAATTTGCATGCTTGGTGTTAGAAATAGTGTAGAATTCTAAGAAAACCAGTATTATTTTAGTAGCTACTCTGTCTCTCTCACTCCGTTTTATTTAAAAATATTTGCCTACAGGCATTCCTAGTTTCCTTTGCCTTCTTTCTTCTATAGATTTTTTTTTTAAAAAAGCTATATGCATTCCCGCAGGCTGCTTTGTATTTTTCCACAATCCCCTGTTCAGCAGCCGGGGCTGTTTCTGGCCTGGATGTCAGATGGGTGTGCACACACAGTGTACCAACCGAGCAAGAGATAGCTTTCATGGAGCGACACTTTTGCGTGTAGATTTACTTACATGGGAGAGTCTATGCAAATCTGGCAGCAAGCGATGGCTGATAAACCTGCAACAGGAATACTTGACACCAGCTACACAAAATACGTGAATCCATAAAACAAACAAGTAACACTCAGGTAAAAGCTGTAATAATCATCACGAAAAAAAATGAGCGATTGCATGGTAGTTATTCCAGAGTGCAAATGTAAACCCTGTTGTGACGACGCGGAGGCTTTGGATATTTATTGCTAATGGAAGTTGTTGCACAGCCCCAGGCCACTGTGGGCTGGAAGCGGTGATCCAGTGCTGCCCACCGCTCTGTCTGCCATGGTTGGCTGAGCATCTGCCCCGGCACAGCCGGCTTCTTGGCTCCGGCACACAACTGCTGGTTCCAGCGGGCTCAGGAGGGACGGGGGGAAGCTCAGGGCGTCCCCACAGGTGGAAGCTACGTGCAGGCTCTGGGGGCAAATGCAGCGGCCAGGGCAGTGCAGCATTACACCAGGTGGAGAAGTGCTATTGGCGACGTGAGGAGGGGCCACCGGACTGGGGGGGCTGCCGGACCTGGTGGGATGAGCAGGGAGGCTCGTTGGCCAGCCTGCAGCACAGCCCTGGGTCGTGCCGCTGCCTGCGTCTGGACTAACGTGGACGGCTGCGTGATGCTGTGACCTCAGCTTTGGCAACCTCTGGGACCGGCCTTCTTTCCACTATGGAGACCTATCCAGTGGCTGCCCAAGTGAGGGTAACCTTTAAAATTCAACACAGCAAAAAAAAATATATGCTTTTCAACTGGCAAGCAGAAATCAAACAACCAGAACTGAAAATTACAAAAGTACCTCTTAAAAACTCACTGTTTGGGAAAGAAAGGGCTGACACAAGTATTTATCGTAGCTGAACCTTTTGTAACATAGCTTTAACTCTGACAGACCTTGTGGTTAATTGATTTAGACCTCAAGGAAGACCTCAATTTAGACTCTGCAGTTGTTTCCTATTTCATGCAGCTTAGCCTAGGGATGAAACCTGCTTCTGTCAGAGAGTCCTTAATTTTATTTGCTCGGCTCCTGAAAGCCAGTAAAATCTGCTGTAGAAACAGAATTTGCGAGTGAGCTCACTTGGCAGAGCGAACATAAAAGACCCGCGCAGGTGTGCAAGAGCTCGCGGCTGATGCTGGGATGCTGCTGTATTTCATGGCAGTGAGTTAACGCACAGCCGTGTTTTCTGGCCTGTCCCCAAAACAAGAGCTTAGATCATGCTTGGAGGTGAAAAGTAGAAGTTAGGGCTTAGTGTTGTTAAAGCTGCCCCCTTCAGCCAGGGCTCACGCGCTCTTGCCGCAGCAGATGGAGGGAATGGTACCAGCCCTCGAAGTACTGGTGGCACCCTGTCACTCACAGCTGTAAACAGCTGTTTCCAGTGAGCTACGTTACAGATTATAAATACGATGTTGCACAACCTTTAGCTAGTGGTGAACATGCTCCCCCACTGACTGTGTCATGCATAGGACAAGGAGATGCACAATGCTGAGCATGTTTTCTGTCTGAGAGTCCAGTGGGGCAGACCGGAGGGGAGGGTCTGCTGGAAGGCATCTGGGAATGCTGGATGGCATCTGTGAGAAGCTACCATGTCTGGGTCAGACAGAGTGTCCTGTCAGGAAATCTGTGATGAGGAGGAGGCACTGATGTTCCTCCATGATCTATATATGTGTTCCCAGAATCAAAGGAAGGTAAGGCTGGAAGAGACAGCATAGGCAGAGGTTCCTAATGCCTTATCTGCCTTTTGGGGCCACTAGCAGCAGTAGTAGCTCCTCCTTATCCCAGGCCATACAGCTGCTTTGCAGTGAGGGGAGTGTCATAATCTGGGGACACCTTCTTCTTCTGCCTTTAACCTACTCTTAAAAACCTGGAGTGATGAAGATTCTCCAGCCTTCCTAGGAAATCTCTCCTGCTGCCTCTCCTTTCTCATCACCAGAAAGTTCTGCTCTTGAAGGAACATGGAGATGTGCCCACAGGGAAGAGGGTGCCTGGCTGTGAGATCTGTGGAGGTGGTTCCTGAGGAGAAGCCTAGGAGTTTGAGCAGGCAATAGGAGGCTGAGAAACTGAGGTTGGCCATGGGAACCTCTATGCAGTGCTGAATTTACTTGCAATTAGCTAGTCACGTTGCTGTTGTTGTTGCCACTACTGTGACTATTATTTCCCATCCTCTCCACTCTGCCTCCAGCTTGATCTTCTCTCTGTATCTGCCTTCAACAGTGGCAGTGGGAGAGAGCCAGGAAGTCTGCTCAACAGGACTTTAGTCTGGTGGTGAATGCAGGTGACTGCTGCTGAAGTCCACGCTCTGTCAGCCTTGCCATAGCTGACCCATGGCAAAATCCTGCTGTAGTCTCTCTACCCCAGTTTCCCACCTGTAAAACCATGCCGGTCCTCTCCTAAGTGATGGGAGCTTTGCTGGGCTAAGCGTGTTGAACTTCCAAGCCAGTGGTAGTGAGAGACCTCTAACAGGTAGAGCGAGGCTGCCTGAGAAAAGGCAATGGCTGTTTGGCTGCTAAAAACAGTCTCCGCAGTGGCACCTAGTGCACAGCGGGAAGAATTACAGATGTCCAGCGACCCTCCAGCTGAGCTGGGTGTCACCGAGGAAGGACCGCAAGCTGCCTTTCAGGGAAGCTCTGGGACTGGGAGCCTGTTTCTTCCTCTCCTTCTCTGCTCTCCAGAGTGGAGCAGGGGAGCACAAGTTTTAGGGCAGCTCAGAGCATCACAAGCTGCTGCTGTGCTTTTGCTCATGAGTGCTCAGTCATTCAAATGCAGGGTTCGGGCATGGAAAAAAAAAAAGAAGGGATAATCTAGTTCAGGCATTTAGAGAGGAGAGGGGGTGTTGTCAGTGTTCCTGGTGGTGGGAGCTGCTGATGGGCCAGAGGAGTCATAGGTGTTTTGACTGGCAGGGGGTAAGTGTCCGTACACCCTGAGTCTCAGTCACAGCAGCAGCACGTGCTTATCTCTGTCCCTCCTTGAACTGAAACGTACTGGGTGCCAGACAGGCACATCACGGGGTCTGGCCTGAGTCTGGACTCAAAATCTAGTGTGATGCCACATTCTACTCTTTCTTACATACAAGGAACATAATCAGCATGTATAAATGGGAAGGGAGAACTGAGCAATCCTGGGTTGGCATTCTCAACCTAGGGAAGACCAAAAAGGATGGTGATGCAAATAAGAAGTGTGAGAAGTCACTATTAGGTACAAACGAAAGTCTATTTCCATTTGATCTTTTGGTTCTTGCATGATGAAGTCATCCTGATGGGTATCACAGTGTGCTTATTCGTGTAGGGACCTTGTATGCTCATTTTCAGCAGCAAAAATGTGTGAAGTATACATGTATATATACGTATACACATATATATAGATGTGTGTATGCCATGTTGCAGTATTTTCATAGCAAACCAAGTACAGGTCATATCTTATTAATATCAAGAACTTTTTTCTGTTGTTGGCAGGTTTTTCGTATATAAAAATATTGATCCATATGTTCTAGATAAACATAGAAATCTGAAAGAAGAAAGTTTACTGTAGAATAAATATGTTTATATCAACAGAAGACTTAATTCTGCTCTTACTGAAGTGGACGATAATCCTTCCATTGTAGTGGTCTGAACAGGATTGACCCTAGAAAGCTTCAGTTTTCAAATGATCTCTCATTAATGACAATGGGTCAAGCAAATCCTCTTATGGAAATACTGGAAACTCTTGGATTTTGCCCTAAAGAAGTGGGAGTCAAAGTTCCCTCCTAACAGCACGGATAATCAACCACATCCTTATTCCTTTTCCTTTCCTGTGTATTAGCACACATGCACAACTTGTAGGTATTGGATGAAGCCTTCAAATCCCATGCATTCTGGCTCTGGAGACCCAAGATCCTCAAGCATACAAATCAGAGCTGCCTAACACTGGAGAGGAAGGGAATAATAATTTTGTAAAAAATTCAGTTTCAGTTTTCACAAGACGGTTCATTAATTCTGTTGGAATAATCCACTAGATAGTTTTATTTTATAAATTAAATGCACTGAAGCTTAGGTTCAGTAAACTGCCAGAGATGGTATCTCCCTTCTGTCCTTTTTTGGTGGGCAGGAAATAGCTGGTAACGTATTCAGACTTCATTCTTTACTCTCCATGATGAGACTTGACCAAATGTCTCTTAGCTTTCAAAATATCGCTTTATCTACCAAGCTACTAAACATCTCTGGCCCTTTCACACTGTACCTACAAACCCATTTTTCGACCACCCTGATGTACACGGCCTGCCTTCCTTTCTGACAGGAGTAAAAGAATGGAGCCTAAACTAAATACTGCTTTAAAACAGTTATTTCCTCGGGCTGCAATATCTAGTTAAGAATCTATTGTCTCCAGACAGAGAGTGCTCTAAAGAAGATTACCCACATCTGTTTCTCCTGTCTGTACACATCTCATTCATCTGATCTGGATGATCCGTAGGAGAGTTTCTTCTAGATGAAAGGGGGTTGTGGTGCTTTGGGGAAATGTCTCTTCATACAAGCTGGGTAAGAGGTACTTGAAGGCATGCTTTGCCTCTGGAAGCAGAGGAGAAGATCAGACCCAGTTTATTCTCTTTCTTTGTCTTTTTATTAAATGGTTATTTAAAAAAAAGGGATTTTATGTTAAACGATGGATTTCTTTTGAGGTCTTTATAATCCCTTTGGCTATCATCAGATTGGGTTTTGCAATAGCAACGCTGTAAGTATTTCTTTATGAAATGGAAAGTTATTTGATGATACTAGCTGCACAGTTGAAATGAGTATCTGGTAGAAACAAATTTTAAAAGACACTATGTGAATTAAAGCTTTTTTTTTTTTTTTTTTTTTTTTTTAAAAGCTCTGCTTGGGATTACAAGTAAAATCCTTTAATTTCTCAGGCAGAAAAATAGCCACAGCTCTGCAAGAAGAACTCGCAGTTACCAGTTAGCTCTCGGACACATTGTTTTCAGAGCCTGCACAATTCCACATCATAGTTACTGCTGTCATTTGGAGCCTGCACTTGGAGCATCTGCAGCTGCCTGGACATTGCTTTTGACTGCAGTTAGCTAGGATGAGAAAATTACCTGGTGCTGAATGCTAAATTCATTATGTGCAAGAATTTTCCTGCTGCCTCTGGGTGTAAGCACCGATTACTTCACACATTCCAGTTCTTGTGTCTAACACAGGCATGTTCTCTATTACAGAGTAAGATTGAGTAAGTTTTCATCATTAAAAAAATAATGTGCTGTTCTTAATTAAATAATAACCTATTCATCATTTCAGTGAGGCGGCAATCCACTTGTGGTCATTTTGTATTCCATCCATTAGCAAATCCAGGAATGACAGATGTAAGATATGGCTACAGCGTGCACTGCACCAGCAGGGTAAAGCCCAGTCGGAGCAGAAGTGGAAGGTGCCCACTGAGCTGCGGAAACGGTCCCTAACAGGAAAGGCTACATGGCAGGGGAGTCCGAGAGTGGTGGGAAAAGCCTACCACTTGGGTAGTAAAAATACAAATATCTTACATTGTCTTCCCAAATGTGCATTGCCTAATGACTTCTAGGTTTGCTTTGTAATGCCTTCTTACTTGGCTATTTTAATCTCTTTTCCTAGTCCTCTTCTTCCTTTTGTAAAGGCATTGTGGATATTAGGGTAGATGAAATGGCTGTTTGAATAGTTCCTGAAAAAACAAAAAGTGTGAGATGGAAGTGCTCAGAAAGAACATTTCTCTGACTCCTGTGAAATTAATCTTCTGTGTCTGGGAAATTAGGTTTTGAACTGTAAGGAGAGTGCAGAATTTGGGCAGTGCTGTCCATTTATACAATGCAATGAAAGTTGCCTACTAAAATCTGGACAGATGCTAGGTTACAGTTATGAGATAAGTTCATATGGTGAACCAAATTCTCTGTTAGCATGATCTGATGCTTCTCCACTATTGTCAGGTAAGTAATGCCATTTATGCTCTGTGTGATTGTCCCCTAACTTTTGTTTATGAAAACTTGGATGAAGTCCTTCAGCATCAATGAAGTTACAGTCATGTGAAAACAATACAAAGGGGTGGAGAGCCAGTGGTTTTGAACAGACTTATCGACACTGATGGGGGCAGAGGCAGAGGTCAAGAGCTGGCAGAGTAGCACTGGGCAGAGAGCTTGTCTGTTCTTAAAGAGTGCTCCAACTGAGATGCGCAGCCAAGGTAGTACCTGGTTGCCATCAGAACAACATAAAGGCACCAGAAACAAAGTAAAGAGTCTAGTCACAAATTTGCTGCGCATGTGATGTGACTGAAGTAAGAACAGGAGGCATCGGCAAAATGAACTCGGCTGACCCTTAGGACCTACCGTGAAATGTTGCTGTGAGAGAAAATAGCACAGCAGCTTGACTTGTTGTTTGAGTAGGACAGTAGGGTAGGGCAGAGGCACCATTCATGCAGGTCTTCTCTTTGTTTTGCCAGCAATGCATATTGTTTGCTGCACACCCTCGAAAGCGAGGTTCAACTGGTGTATCACAGTGGAGAAACCAGAGTCCTACCATGCGGTGGCACAAGAGGAGTTCTGCTAGTGATGTGCCGGTGCCCATCGTGAACACCCGATAGCTGTGCTGTCGCCTATGGTTTCTTTGTCTCCGCTGTTGTTTACTTGACTGATGGCACCTGCCAAGGGCAATACAACTACAGATGTTGTGGCTTTTAGTGCGTCCGTTGACAGCTTGCTGTGATTCTCGGGACTGATGTGTCCAGTCAGTTAGGACTAATACTCTTTCAGAAGCCCAGGGTGTTACCTTCCTGGTTCATCTTTACTTTGTTCTCTTGCTAGACGTTGCATCCCTGCTGTTTTCTGTCAGTCAGTGACTACTGGATTTTCTATGCTGTACATGCTATCCTCTCTTCTGTTGGACGCTGGTATAGTGCAATCAATTAACTTAGGGTCTGTAGCTTGGTGCCTCGTAGGTAGGGCTGTTGTCCATCAGTGGGGCTGTGCTACTGCAGCAAGCAGAACGGTTTGTATCCTTGCTAAAATAGTGGGAGGGCACCACAACACCTTTGTAAGGCTTTTCCCTAGTCTCCTTTCCCCCCAGTTTTTCCTTTTTTTTTTTCTCTCCTGTTAACTCTGCTGAGGATGTTGGATGATTGGAAACAACAGGGGCTGCCTTTCTTCCTTCTTTCTTCTTCCTGCGTCATCAGGGCAGTTGGACTAGATGATCTCTAGAGGTCCCTTCCAACTCTAAAAATTCCGTGATTCCTTTTACCTTACTAGCTCTGCTTTGTGTGCTGGAAGAGGCCCAAATTACCAAATAAAAAATGTCATGCATGGCTTGTATTTTGGCATGCCTATACTGTCAAGTCATATGTAATATGGAAGGATGGGAATTGTTTTTTCAGGATTCAACTGCAATAGACCTTAGTTTGCCTACAGCTACTCAGGGTTTCCTTCAGTCTGTAGCTATTTGATTAGACTGGTTTTAGTCCACGTACTGGAAACGACCAGTTTGGTGGTCCGCATTCAAGTATATTTGGCCAACTCTTACTGTATTTGAAAAAATGAGTTTTGCTTTCTAGGTTCTAATGAACATAAAATGTTTTTCCCATACTATGAAAATTATGCTTCTCACAATGTTAAGTGGTATTTACTGTTTATTTACTTTGTTTCATTAGAAATCAGGGCCCTCCCCCATGCCTACCTACATGCCAGCTCTCCAGCGCAGACGTATCTGCAATGTTGACTGCTGTAGCTTGCTTTGGCTGTGAGATCCTGAAAAGGAACGTCTCTTGGGTGAGGTTTTTTCTCTTTTCTTTTCTTTTCTTTTCTTTTCTTTTCTTTTCTTTTCTCTTCTTTTCTCTTCTTTTCTCTTCTTTTCTCTTCTTTTCTTTTCTTTTCTTTTCTTTTCTTTTCTTTTCTTTTCTCTTCTTTTCTCTTCTTTTCTCTTCTTTTCTCTTCTTTTCTTTTCATGCCTGAGTACAATCTGGCTCATCATCAGGATATTTTATATTGGCGTTGACAAGTGCCATCTTCTGTGCTACTGCAAGATTTTCTTTGGGGGGTGCAGTGAGAAAATCCAACCACCACGGTGAGTAGAGGAGGCTGTCAAGTTGCAAGTGCCAGAGCTGCTGTAGATGCAGTAGGAGACCGCCAGGTGGGGGAAGAAAGTGTGTCCTTTTTCATTGCACACCTGTATAACATGACCATGGAAATCAATGCAGCGGGCTTTTTTTTAAAGCTCCTTCTGAATAGTGACACTGTATATTGGCCAGGAATCTCAGGACCTCGGAGAGTTTGGGCTTTAGAAGTCTAACAATAGGTGTGTTTAAAAGGCAGTAAAACCCAACGTGATGCTAAACTGGAAGTAGGGAGGAATTGCTGAAAAATAGCTGCTTTCAGGAGAAACCGAAGCAGTGGAGAGGAGCCAAGGTTTTGTATGAGAACAAACGTGATGAAATTTTGGTCTGAGAAGACTTAGTGACTGTGCTTTGCTGTTGTTGCTGTTTTTTCAGTTAGCCAGAAAATAAATGGCCAGTGACAAGTGCCTGCTCTCCATGGTTACTTGTGCAGTGGTGTGTTTTAGGGCTGCTCAATAATTGTGCTCTGAAAATGAGAGCAGCTTGTGGAGTGAGACCAATATCCGCTCTCCCACAAGTAACAGGGGTCAGGACATGCACCCCAGGCCCCTCCTGCCCACCCACCCCTTTCCTTTTTTAAGCAAAACCACTCTGGGCTCGCCGTCACCATGAGTTTGCTGAGGTGAAATTTTCTCACCTGGTCCCCTTTCCCTA
>VYXH01003294.1:153518-181164 GCA_013397275.1 Burhinus bistriatus
AGAAAAAAGGAAAAAAAAAGATTTTTTTTTTTTTTTTTTTTTTCTAAGAACAATGCAGTACATGCAGTGCCACCTGCGGAGAGGAAGGGTTATAATAAACACATTAAAAGGAATCTCAAATATGGCTTAGAATGCCCACAACCCCACGTATGACTGAAATCTTAGTGTACCCAAAGGAATACCCTTACCCCCTATCACTCGGTAAGGTCTTTCTTGTGGTTTTCCTTATGTGTGCCTTTAATTGCTGCATCATGCCACAGCCTCAACATGGCCTAGGAGAAGCCCATGTCCAGGAGCGATGGTGCAGCAAAGCTGAGGAGACATCATACTCCAGAGCATAGATGCATGCTCGAACCTTTAACTTTGCAGATTGCAGGTGGGCAACTAGTAAATTAGGGATTACCTAAATGCAGAACTCAGGATGGCTAGGGAGCTTCCAAGATGAACAAGGAGGTGGGTGGCTGACTTCATATGACCTGAGTGGGAAGTGGACTAAGACTTGAGTAGTTTGAACATGAGCATTCAGTTTTTTCTCATCCTGCTTATTAGACATATAAATAGCATTCATTAGACCTGATCTGAAGTCCCTTACTGCATATATTATCACCTTAAACTTTCTGGCCCAAAGGATTTCTCCCAAGACCCTGAGCTGCCCTGACTGCCCTGCTGAGGGAATTACTCCTGCTTTGTTAGTGCCCGGGGCAGATCTAATGAGCAACGTCTGCTCCACTGTGACACCAGAGTCTCTACGGCTTAATGCAGAGTTTCAACGCTTGCTAATAGGACAGGTCACCAGGGAAGTTGTGCTCCCTTCTTACAGAAGAAAAAGGGAAGAAATGTGTGATTTTGTTCAGGCATTTCCATTTTAAACAGGAATGGATGCCACAAAAGACCCAAAAATTGTCCTTCTTAACAAATGGGGAATTTGATGTAGACTTTCTTTCTTTTAGAAAAAATGGCAACAGCAGGAAACATACGATTGCTGGGGTCCAGAGCCACCTGCGACTCCTTCAGAGCGCACACACGTTTGCGGTGCATGAAAAAAGCATCATTACGTTCATCTTTTTTGTGCCCAGGATGTAAATGATGCCTCTCAAGGCCAATTACTGAGTCAACAAAAGTAATAAAATACAATTTTCAAGTTGGTTGAAGTTAATATAATAATGGAGTGGATCACTTACACATGAAGCCTAACAAGCTGGCCTACAAGGTTACAGTTTATAAATTGTGGAAAAAGTGCCAGCTCTTTAGGAGCTGTGCTAGCCGCCAACATGAGTGCACCCTTGCTGTCCATTGAAATCCATCCCTGGACTGTCCTGAGGGTGCCCCAGAGAAAAGCAACATTTTTTAGATGTGTGAACTACACATAACACTTTTCACAATCATTTTCTCCAGAGTATGACATTAATAGGATTTTTTTCCTACAAATAGTTCAAATTTTTAAAGTGAAATTTTCAAACTATAGTTTGGTCTATTGGCATATTTCAGCTAAGAGTTATTTTTTCTTCTGTCCTAGTTGTTTTTTTTTTTTTTTTCTTTTCTGGTCCCAGTGTGAATAGCGATTTATGTTGGTCTTTTTATTAATGAGATTTGGACTGCAAAACACAGGAAAATAAATTGAATTTATATATAGTGTACATATATACATATATAAATACACACACACATATATATATATTATATTTGATGTCAGGCAGAGAGACATGACCAAATAAATCAGGAGATTGTAAAAGATTGGGAAAAAACCCCACAACGACATTAGCAGAGAGATTACATTGGCATAAGGGAGAGAACTTGATAAATAACGGTCAAAAAAGCCGAATTTAATTCTATTGATAGCACATACAAATATTTGTTCATGCCTTCAGGGCTTTGAGTACAGAACTTCAAAGCAGCCACGCTGACAGTAACTGATAGTGGGGAAGGCTGGTAAGCCGAGGAGTAAAAAGTGGAAACAAGTAGGGAACTAGCGGTATTTTAGTTGACAAAAGCCCAGGGATGTTTATGTGATCTTCTCAAAACAGTGTCCCAGTGCAACACAAAGGGGAAGGTTGTAGGAAGATGGGAGCATTGACGGATGAGTTTATTAATAAACTCTTTTGTGATCAGTCATCAAGTACATGTGGTTTTTGGAAACTATTTCAAAGCATGCAGTCTGATACTGGTAAATTATCAAAGGAGAGTCACTGTATGCAGTAAGACTCAAAAGCAAATCTTCATCCTGCAGATTTCATTCCGCCTCCAGGGCAGAGCATATGACAGGAGAGGCCTTTCAGGAACGGTGTGCATCTTTCTCTAGGGATGGTTTAACAAGTTTCTTTCATCCTAAACTGCTGAACAAATAAAACTGCGTGTAGGAAAACCAACCTCCTAGATAAAGGCAATGAACCTTGAAGAGAAACCCTATTCCTTCAAATTTATTGAGGATCAAATGTAGATATCTTTCTTCATGTCAGATGATGCCTTTCCATTCTCTCTGAGAAGTCATGATAGAATAAATGTTTCCAAATGGAAGTCACAGTGCCAAGCATGGCAACACTGTCAGTAACCCGACTGAATCTGGCTCTCATATATTTAAATATAACATGGTTTGGAAGCACATACTTGATTTAAAATACAAAACATTTCTATTGAGATAAATGGTGAGGTTAAACTAACCATTAATGGTCAAAAAGATTCCACAGATTTTTGCATTTTCCTCCTTTTTGCATTTCACATTACTCACTGTTTTCCATATTTCTTTTCCATTTTTAAGTGTATGCATACGAATGTACAATGAATTGCTCTATAGTGTTTTGCTGTATGTGTATTTTAAGAACTTAAAAAAATAGATATGCTACTGTACCCTGCTGCATTTTCTGAGCTGTCTCTAACACCTCTGGGAATTCATCTTGCGCTTCTGTAAAAGAGATTTACTGTTCCCACCAGGACCTCTGAGGAAAAGAGCGATCCCATTTTAAAGCAGGTTCTTCACACAGTGAATAAAGCCCTAAGGAATTGCAGAGCCAATAAAAGGATCTCCTGCTTCCCCTTTGCAGTGCCAGGCAGTGATATTTTATTTGGTGTCACATCCAAGGCAAAATTATGCTGCAACAGTGTATTATAATAAAATAATTGAGTTTGTCAAATTTGTTTTGTAAGTGCAATTTTCTCCCAGTCTCCTCATTTGTTTTTCTCTCCTGTACATAGAAACTGAAGTATAACAATATTAGAACATAAACTGGTATTGTTTGGCGGGTATCAAGATAACTCACATGCTGCGAAGATTAAAGTAGCATGAGAGCTTTGCTCCTGCTCTCTGCTTATGCCATACGTACAGGCATTAAAGATTCAATAAAGGGAGAACAGCCATTAAAGAGTCATTGGTACACATAAGTAGGGGTGCCTTGGTGCCACCTTTTGGAGAGTTACACCAACTCCTCCTTCATCGCTGAAGAAGACTCAGGGGCTGAGGCAGGCAGGAATGTGCCATCCCGTCCCGCGTTGCAGCCTTGCTGGCTGAATTCCCCTATAGTTCCCAGTGTGCGTAGCTGGACCTTTTCCCTCCTGTCTGGTTTTGTAGTGCTCCCCAGTGCTGCCCACTAGCTGTGAGGTTTCCCATTAGAGATGGTTAACATGAATGGATTTGAATAAGGTGAAGTGATTAATACCTACGTATGTTTCCATCTGCTCTTGCTGGAAGTATTTTGTGTTCCAGTGGATTAAAAAATGTTATACTTGAGAACTGGGAAGTTACGTGGGCCTTAGTTAATAGGGTGATCTGGTGGTAAAAAAAGGAGCAGAGGTGTGCGTGCTGGTCGAATGCTGTAAGGGATGGGGAGACTTGGAGCTTTCCGGAGCACGTGGGGATGTTGGTGAAACAGGGATTTTGGAAAAGCCAGAACTGCAGGCCAGGCTGTGAGACCCAGAGCCACATCCACCTACTGGGCCACGGCTCAGCCAGGCTTTTGGTACAGTGGACCTGACTCAGAAAAGACCCAAAAGGAAGACTGGGAAATTTTAAAGGGAGAGATCTGATGAATTTGATCCATTCAGTTTAATTTTTGCCTAGACTCAACAGCTGTGGAAATTCATTGTCTAAATGTGGGAGTTGTTGCTAAAATTCTGTGAGGGCTTGTAATAGCATTCAAAGGGGGGGAAAAAAGGAAGAATTTTTTCTTAATTCACTATTGTACCTGATATGTGCTGGAAGGGAGAAGCCATAGGGAGAACAGATGATAACCTACCTAGGAGGGCTATCTGTAAGTGGAGACCTAGAGAGTGGGAACTAAATGGCAGGGAAACCTTTTTTTCTAGCAAAGGAGGACAAGATCCAAGAGCAGGTGAGTCAAGGTAAATGCAAACTAGATCTTGGACACGTCTTTTCAGCAGTGAAAACAATCAGATACTGATAGAGTTTATGATGGTTGCAGGTTACTATCACTGGAAATTTAAGAGTCAAGACGTGATTTTTTTTTTTTCCTTCAAAATGAAAACCTTTATGTATGTAAATTGTATTTTTACACCGTATTATCTGCTTGGTACAGATACATCTACTCGGCTCTTGCCGAAACCTTTGTATTTCTTTTTAGGAATCTTGTATACTTCAAAAATGAGTCACTTTTTCTAATTACTTGTAATTAATAGTTCTGGTAAATGAATGGCATGTCTCATTATTTTTCGTTTCTTTGCTTGTTTCTTTTTCCAGAAATGTTTAGGAGAGATGTAATGCATTCATTAGCAAGAAGTTAACATTCATTTAAAGTAATTACCATCCTTTTTCGTAAGTAGAAAGATTCCCTTTTCAGACCAGAAAGTCGCACTTTGATGAGCAGATCACAACATGGGAAAACTGATTTTGGTGAGACTAGAGAAAGGTGCTGAGAATTGCCTGAGGAGAGGGGTGCCAGAGCTTAGCATCAACCGGGGAGAGAATGTGGGGAACACTATATGCAAATACCGCCTTCTCTTGAACATTAAAATGTCAAAGGCGTATTCAGCCAGTAAAATCATTACCTTTCACCAAGAGCAAAAGGAAAATTCATAGTTTTGCTCACTGAAATATTGCTGCATTCCACACAAAGAGCTATTGTTGTTGCTCCCCGAAAGGCGAGGGCTTTATGGCTGCGAAAGATTCACGATGTGCAGGGAGCATTTCAGTTTCATTTGCTAATTCTCACAAGCTGTCAACTGGCAATTTCCTCAAAAGTCTGTTCCCTTTTTCTAAGGTGGACTAGAGTATCCATTTGAAAAGCTAAACAAAGTCAGAAAACCTAGACACCATTGAAATCACACTTAAAATGTCCATCTGGGTTATAGACTTTGTACATGCAGGTGGGTTTCACTCACTGCTGCTGATAATTCATCCAGGACGTGGTTAATCAAATGTCTTTTCCATTATGTCTGGTAAGTCACTTCATGTTTGCTTTTAGAGATAGACCCAATGTAAAGAGGATAAACAAAGGCAGGAACGCGTTGCTTGTCTTCAGAAAACATGGCTCATGTCCCCTTTCATAATGATGCTCATGAAGTGGAGGATAAAGCTCCTGAACTGAAAAAGGGGTTGGAGCAGATAACCCAACAGGACAGGGATATGCCTGTTTCAGTCTTCCTCCTTCCCTAGCGCTGGAGGTTTTTACTTAAAGTGATGAGGCACGGATGATTGAGCTGAGTCCCCATTTCATCACATCCATTTTAATACCCTTTCCTAATGTTTGTTGCCTTCATTCTCAACATCCTTTCCTAGGGTAAATAAAGATTTAACATTTGTTAAAGTTGTCCTGCAAGCGTATCTCTTTTTGTTATCTTTGTCCAGCTTGGGGCTGAACAAGCACGCTTATTAAAAATGGGGGACAAAATGTAGCAGGAAGTAACAGCTGAGGACAGCCTATCAACCCTGGCTCCAGTCACAAATTCTTTGTATGTATATCTAGCCTTTCAAAAAGCTGAGAGTGTTAAGAGGGGAAATTTCCTTCCTGGAACTGCTGAAATCAGGAATAGAAATAATTCTAATTAAATTCTAAATGATAGCATTATAAGACTTGCATGGGTGCCCTTTGGTTCATTTCCTTGCTGTTTTTTTCACCGTTTACTGCTAGCCTTGTATAGCCTTGTAGCAGGCACAGTTCTTAAAAAAAAAAAAAAAGGGAGAATAAAGAAGCTTCTTTCTTTTCTCTTTCCATCAGCTAAACTTCCCATAGAAACTGAACAACATCCTCTTTATCAAGATTATGGGTTTCCACATCTTGGCATACTATTTCTTTCCCTTAGTGCATGCCAGCAAGCTGAACTAAGAGCGATGAAAGTAGAGAACAAGGCATGTGTAGGGCCATACTTGCTTACATCAAGAGTATTTATTTGCATGAGTAAGGCAAGTGGGTTATAACTTGCGTTTGGAACTATGAACAACGCATACCTGTGTTTCGAAAGATGACACATCTGTAACATTCTGCCTTCCACTTGAAGAAATTGATATCATTCATAGATATCTGAATGAAAGAAAATGTCTGTCAGTCTTTTGAGCCACTTCAGACCGAAGGTGGAGCCCAGCTCCATCTTACCCATCGTGTAGCCTTGACTTGCACTGACTGGGGAGTGTAGTGCTTAGACCTACCTGTTGTAGAAATACAGACTGACAGGCCTGTGCGTTATTCATGCTAAATACAGACTGCTGAATCACGACAAGGCTTCTGTGGAAAAGGCCACTGAGAAACCAAGCACTTTCTGCTAACAGCCTGAGTGGGTTTTAATTCCCATTGACTTACATAGGAGGCTATGGCAAGCAGCATCCCGTGACATCAACGCTGTGTTTGGTTCTACTACATTGAATCACTCGAGCTTCAGCATGAAAAGCCACAGTAGGACAAGTTGTGGCTTGGCAGGTTTGAACTGGACATTGTAGTACAGGGACAGCTTATTCAGAGAAGTTATGGGATCTCCATCCACGGAGGTTTTTAAGTCTAGGATAAGCAAAGCCAAGGCTGATCTCATCTGCTGTTGCTGATAGTCTTGCTGTGAGCAGGAGGTTGGACTAGATGACCACCAGAGATCCCTTTGAATTAAACGTTTCTATGATTCTGTGGCTTTCTCAGTAAAACTGTATAAACTGTGCGCTCGTTTTCACTACACGCTCTTTCTCAAAGATCAAAGTATAAGCCATCATTTTTACAGGAAAAAAGTAAACCAGAATCAACACACATTTTTGTTTGATCAAGTGCCAGCCTTTTTAATATAATAGAGATGAAGTTTATTCCCTTGGATCACTAAAGAACAATACAACTGTTATTTCAGTGAAGCAATAGGGAGAATGATTTTAATTTGAATCCAGCTGTTGTTACAATGAAATTCGAAAGGCAATGTGGGCCATAATAAGGAGCTAAAAACCTCTGGTTCAATAGTCAGTATTGATTTCTCTCTTATTGATTTCAGGGAAACCAAGATTTCATTCTATGGCATGAAGAGCCTCGCAAGGACTTTCCAGCAATTAATTTCCTTTTAAGTCTTTCTCTGATGGCTTAAACAGTATTTTTAAATTAATTATGCTGGTTCTTTGTGCAAAGATGGTTTTTTTCCATTTATAATAGATTTACAGAAGTATAGACTTGCACATTCAGGTAAAAAACCTCTGGTTTGCCAAAAGTAAATGAGTCTTTTATTACCAGGACAGGTCAATTAGACTCATGTAACTCTAATAAGCTTTCTCAAAGTTATGACATTCTTTACCTGCTGTGGGGAATTATTAGAAACGTGTTATTCTTCCCTATCCTGAAAAATTTCAGAGTCTGATCTAAAGAAGCACAGTCCCCACTGATCAGAATAGCAAAGTATTTATCCCTGTGCAAATTGTGTTTTGGAAAACAATATGCAGTCCATATAGTGAAAGATCAGGACAGATGGATAACAGTGAAACTCCAGTGAAGTTTTGTAAGGGTTGAAAATTTCCTGATATTTAATGGAGCTGAGAAATGGTACTGGTCCTGGCATTACTTGGGTTTGAATGGATTTCTCTGAGCGCAAACAGTCTCTAGATATTTCTCTGGTCTTCTTTGGGTATCTCTCTTTAGTTTTTCTGAAAAGTGTTTCATAGCATTTCTTAAAAGAATACCCAAAATATTCTACCTTCCAGTCAGTCATGCTTTCACAGCTGCATTAAAAAATCAACAACAAGACTTAAAATGTATAACCAATGAAAGAAAAGGAAAGCAGGTAGAAATTTATGTGCAGCAAAAGCTGAGGACTGCAGAAAGCATGTGAGGGGAGCAGAGGCAGAAAGCAGGAGGAGAGCTGATTTTGCTTTGCTTGGAGGTTGTTGGTGGTGGTGTCCTGCAGGGAAAGGGGGAGTTGTTTGTTCATTTTGTTTCAAGAGAGAAAGCAAAAAAGCAAAAGGATTCTGAGAAAAATCCAGGGGGTGTATTATATGGCAATGATGAAATACCTTCTGTTCCAGCAAGATATAAAACTGAAGCTGGATACTTGTAAATGAGCAAGCTAATGCAACCTGCATCCAGAGGAGCGCTCTGTGCTGCTAATGCTGCTAATGCTTGCACTGGGGAGGTTCCAGAGGAGAGGAAATAAGCTAGTGTCATGCTGGTTTATTAAAGGCCAAACAGGTGATCTAAATATTCATTGTCCTGTCACCTTGCCATTGATCTGAAATTGCAGCAGATCTGGGATCTGATTAATAAAATATTAAGGAAAGGTTAAAATAATTAGTTCTAATCAATGTGGGTTTGTGGTGAATACCTGTTGTCAAAATAGCTTTGTGCCTTTTTTGAGGAGGTTGCTAGTTTAGGGACTGTCTTGAAGTTGTGTATTTCAACTCCTCTCAAGTCTTTTCAACTTGATATTACACAACTTTTTGATTAAGAAAGTAGAATGATCCAAAATCAACATCATACACGCATTAAATGGTTTTAAAACTGGCTTAGTGGCAGTTTTCTTCAACAAACAGGATGATGAATTGCATGCTATTGTACATTATTATCAGTGGATATGGAAGAAATGAGAAAATCATTCCGCATAAAGTTTGCAGGGATAATGAGATTTTTTGATTTGTGAAAAAGGGAATATTGAGGAGGGAGACTATATTAGCACACTTCTTGGTTACGGTGTGACTGATTTTGGGACACTGTGTCCCATTCTATTGTTCAAGATTGAAGAATAGTGATACACTAGAGAAGTTTAAGGGAAGAGCCACAAGAGCGCTAAAAGGAAGAATGCTTTATAGTGAAAGGCTGAAGAAACTTGGCCTGTTTAATTAAAGAAAACTAAGACTAGCGGGTGACTTGGTGGAGTTTTTTATATGTTAAGCAAAAATTGGTAATAAACCATCAGGAAGCAGTGATCTAGTGAAAGCTGATGCTAGAAAAATTCCTCTTAGAAATAATATACACAGGTTTTTAATAATTAGGTAATTAATCTCTGGAGCAACTTGACAAGTCTCTCCATTGCTGGACATTTTTAGGACAATATTGGATGCCTTTATAAAATATGTACTGTGTTTCAAACAGGAATTAATTCTGAAAAGTCTCATGGCCTGTGCTATCAAGAGGTCAAACTGAATGGTCATGTGGGTCCCTGCTGACATTTTAGCTTATTATATCTATATTCTTTTGTTGGAGCTTACACACAGCTCAAACTAGTCAAATGCAAAAAAAAAAAAAAAAAGGGTTAGAGTAAGTACCTGTAGTAATTGTATTCATTTGAGTTTTCTTTTCATACATGTTAGCTGTAATTCTAACAGCTTCACAGGAAAAACCTTTGTTTGCAAAAAAGCATTCTGTGGCAGCCTCCTGACCAGAGCTAGCGTAGCCAGGTTGCCAGGTCGCACCGAGCACAATTGGTTACATAGTCAGCCAGCCACTGGTCCCTCATAAAGCTCTCCTCAGAAACTGATTTTCCTTCAATGTATTTTGAGCTGTATTTTCCAATTTTTCAGCTAAACTTCAAGTTTGTAGCTAGATTTTTTTTCTTTTTCCCATTTTAACTTTTTTTCGTATAATAGATAGCTGACAAAAAACATTGTATGACTTGATGGTAGAACGTTGAAATGACAAAAATTCACCCTAGAAATAAGGTTCAAATAAGCATTTCTTCAAACAATTTAATTAGGAATTTGACGGGTTCCTATGCCCTGCAGTCAAACAAAACTGGATGTCTTTCTGAAAGAGACTTTTGTGCAAGAATTGCTGATTCTGATCCTGGAGTTGCTCCGTAAGAGTGTTTTGGTGTGTGTTATACCCAGAGTTTGATTGCATGAATGGATTGTTTCCATTTTAATTTTAATATCGTGGCATGAAAAGTATCAAACTGTGTATTTTTCTAAATATCCTGTATTGCTCAGGTTAGCTGTTTGATGTGAAGCTGCCTGAATGCTAGAATTGGGATCAAAAGAATTTCGTTGGGAAAAATGAAGGAATTCAAACAGGCAAATACAAGGCTTCTTAAGGAAGCATCAGATAGGAATGATGACAAAATAAGAATCATTTGGAGGTTGCATTCTGTCTGGTCTAAATCTATGCTGTGATGGTTTACTCTTCTCAAAAGTGATCTTAGGATTAAATACTACATTGAACGTTCTGAGATAGTAAGTGCGGGAAGACAGTTTGAGGGGACTCACTAGTAGGTAGCCAGTGAAAACCTACTGAGATATGAAAATATGGAAATGTTACTTCTTGCTACTAGATGTGGAGTTAGCTGATGTATGAAGAAGCTTCTTCTCTGGGATTTTCTTCTCAAATTGTGAATCTTGCATACTTTGGGTATGAAATTACGCCTGATGTTTGTTCGCTTGATAATGAAACAAAAAAGCACTTACCCTGGCAATCTGTGTTGCCATTTTCTCCAGGGAATTCTCAATGACAAGAAAAATGTTTGGCTGCTGAGGCTTTCAAGCCTGACTCAGATTTCACTTTGAAGAATCGGGTTTTCTCTTGTGTCCTTTTTCAGCTGATCGCAGTAAGAAATAGAGACATAGCGCTAGGTTCGCCTCTAGTGAGACTAGACATGCCATCATTGAATTTTGTCAATGTAAATTTCTCGTGAGTTACATTCTGACACCAGTACCTGTATATTTGTAAGAAAAAAATTACCTATAGAACCCCATGTGTATAGATCACCATTGTAACTGTCTAATTGTCTGCAGAACAAGTTCACCAAGGTTTGCTTACAAAACACACATTCTGAACTGCATTCAATTCCTGGCCTGAAATGCCAGGAGGAAGATGGAAGAGATTAAAAAGAATGGACAAAATAGGAGGCTTGAGCTGAACAGGCATCGTTTGTAAATGCCTGATGAGTTTCATCCAGTTTCTTCAGAACTGTTTCTTCAGTCAGGAGCAGGGGGGAATGGAATTGTGAGACTCAACCTAAGCTGTGTCAGCGAAACCTTAGAAGAAGGAAAGCACAAAGCTTCAGGAAACTGAAAATCAATATTAACCGGGCAATGAAAGCATTTTTATTACAAAGAACCAAAAGCTGTCACACAACAAAAGGTTCACTGAAAATGGAAACAAGGAAAGTTTAAGGCTTTAGCTGTTCCAAGAAAAATAAACCACAAAGAGACGCTTTTCTTTAAGGGACGAAGGATGTCTTGCCCACAAGGAGTTAGGAGGGGTGGAACCACCAACACTGGTGGGCACCTTCAACGTGGTTTTCTTGTGGAAACTCTAGTTTTTTGTTGCCTCTCAGTTCCTATTCTGTTTCCTACATAAAGGAAGGCTTTCTGGTAGGTGCTGGTTTAATATATGAGAGTCCTTTCTCTGAGATTTTATGACCTGAACAGACACAGCAGTCATTACTGGAGAGTAAATTGAGGCCGAGAGAGCTGAAGATATCCATGGTAGTTCTGTGGTAGAACTGGGAATAGACTTTGGGGAAAAAATCCCGCAGTTAAAAGACTTCTGCCTGCTTTTCCTGATCCCCACTGCATGGGTAAGACCTTTGGACCAAGGACCATAATTTGCATCTCACAAGCCAGGCTGGGCTACTGGAGTGCTGCTTCTGCCTGGCCTTGCAAAAATAATCAGGCATAATAGAAAGCCTAACATGCTTGCCAGAAGGTCAGAAGCTGCAGGGTTGCTTTTTTTTCTCCACTGCTTGACACTGCTATGACAGAAGCTCAGCAGGCAACGTGGCCTCGGCGTGGTTGTTGCTCCACCTTCCAAGGTCCTGTTGTCAGGCACAGGCAGAGGGAGAGCAGAAGTGTCTCAAGGTGAGACTTCTTTGCTCCTGTGGTTGTGTGAGGCTTGCTAGTGTTCCCCTACATCATCTGCAACAGGATCTCCTCCACCCCCTGTGGTAGGTCGGCCTTGGCTGGCTGCCAGATGCTCACCCAGCTGCTCTCTCACTGTCCCCCTTCAGCAGGACAGGGCGAGAAAGTAAGATGAAAAATTCATGGGTCAAGATAAAGGTAGTTTATCCCAGCCAGACCCAGTATGACCCCCAAGGAGCTTGTAGGCAGGTGGGTCTCTTCTTAGCAATTTCTTCCCCTTCTTACAACAGTGCCAATTCCCAGCCATTCTCGCTTCCAGACACTCCTTCTGAAATACAGCAGTGCACCCTCCCAGCCTGGTAGTCCAGGAGTGCCCTAAACATTCATTAGACTAACCCAAAGATTAAGCAAGCAATTAAGCAAAGATTAAGCAAGCAATTACTTTGATGTTTCTCATTGATTTGATCTCTCCCTGTGCTCAGTCAGCAGCCCCTCGACACCCCAAGCAGTCCCATCTCCATGTTTGGGCATGAATTGTTTTGAGCAGGTTGTGCAGACAGATTTGGAGTTTATGATTGTGTAAATCTCATGATCTTCATTTGCTCAGAACGTCATACGTACAGAACTGTAAAAACATTGACCTTTGTGTGATGTTTGTGCGGAAATTAGTATTACTGTTGTTATTATTTCTTCCTTCTCAAAGTCTCATTTGAGGAAGGAAAAGATGTTTAGACTCCTATAAATAGTTTGTTCCATAGTGTAAATTAGATTTTTAATTCTGAAAAACCTATGAAAAGACATTGTCATTTTGGCCACAAATGCTCTTTCTTGAACTGAAATACTCTTCTTGAAGGTTTCTGAAGCCACAGCTCTTGAACTGTTTTAAACTAGAAGAGGATAAATTAATGACATAATGAGTCTTCCTAATCTCTAATTTCCATAGTTTGATGAATTTCGGTATAGCATGTTTCATTAATATTATATAAGAAAATGATTTGCAGGCAAATTAAGTGGTTGACACAGGTACTAAATAATAAAAGCATATAAATTAAACTCAAGCACACAATTAATTACAAGATTAATCTCTCTCATCTGGTCCCATGGTATCTCTCAAGTATGCCTGCATATACATAATCATATTAGTTGAGCATGAAAATATTTATGGGTACACCTTAATATGATACTGATGATATTCTGTACCTCACATAGTTGTACAGTACACACAGGTGAAGTGTGACGCTTCCCAGCAGCGTAAACGGAAAACTAGCAAAAAATAGTAGCTGGTTCTCAGATTGCTGTCATGTTTGAAGGGCCATATACTACCTACCTTTGCATAGTAAGATGCATGCAGTAAGGAAGCTGTAACAGCAGTGTGGCATGATTTGATGGCCATTGATACCAAAACTTTCTCATAGACTGCCAGTATTTTGTTCAGATAATTTCCCCTGTGAAGCCCTCTGATATGTCTGTCCAGGCACTTGGCCGAGTGATCACTTTTAGGGAGCAATAGAAAAATAGTCACAATGAAAAAAAATACTCCTCATTAATTTCATGTAAAGCTGAACATTTGAAAGGCCATTGTCATGCCAAATTTGTTTTTTGTGAGTAAAGATGTTTTTGCAGCTGCAAACAGTCTTCTATGATGTCCTTTCCATCTGTCTTCCCAAGAAAATAAATATTTATAAAGAACAGAATCTGAAAAAGCACAATGACATCCCATTCAGTAAATCGTATTTATTGTATTTCACAAGTCTAAACAACTTTTCAGTGTTGTTTCCCTGCTCCTGCTTGGGCAGGCCACCAGGATGTTTGACCGGCAGCCAAATTTCCGTGTGGGGAGCTGAGGGGTGAGTGCGGTGGCCTTAGGAAACACGCTCCCAAGTCACGGGGAGCCCCGTCTCAGCCTTGGGTCACCAGCGGTGGGAGCTCCCAGATCAGCTGCACCTGCTTCACTCAGCTACAAACATGGATCTGGGTGTTCAAACTGGGCTTTATAAACATAAGCATTTGACTTACACAGAGTAATTTAGTCACAATTGAGTTAAATTTTAGTTTAATCCATAAGTAAACTAAGGAAGGAAATGAAAAGCTATTTTATTTTTTTACATCTACAACGTATTTAGGTTCTTTACAGCCCTTGCCAGATAATCCCTTCCAAACATAAATTAACCAGTGCACGTTGCTCAAAAGCAATGTGTAAAGTACCTACAATTATGTCGCCGCTTGGCCTGCATGGATATAATTCCTTAACTCAGCACGTGTGCTGTATATGATGGGTATGTCATTTGATTCACTCACGGCTTACAAGGGAATTTCTGCCTTTTCTCTGTTTCTCTTATTTCTTACTAGAAAAAACCCCACCAATGGAAAATGAAATGCGTATTGTTACAGTGAAATCCTATTTAATGGCTAACCATTTCTGAAAGGCAAGGAAACGGAGAGCTAAGGCTGGGATTTCATCCTTCAGTTATAACTACAGCCTTAAGATGCCTTTCAGAGGGGTGGTTTCTGAAGAGCAAATGCTATTGAGTAACACAGAAATTATTCCTCTTCTTATTAATGCTAACAGTGGGTTTATGCACGTATTTTTGTAACAGTGGCTGTGTAAAGCTTTAGAACAGAGTGTCTCAAATGTCATGCATGCACAGAAAATTATTTAATCCCTGATTTTTCCTCACACTTTTCATTTCAACTGTCAGACTGACCCCCTGCTCTCTTCACTCCAAGCACAGATCTAAACTGTGCTGGGAGGGGAAATAAAATAAACTTGCCAGCTGAAGGTTGTGACCACGCTTGTATATGGCTGGGAGGCGAAAGATCCTCTGCTAAAGAAAAGCAGTTGGTTTGTAAGGAAGCCCCCCTGTGCCCCAATGGTCTTTTTATTCCGTTTTTGAGAAGCCATCATTTTGGCGAGAAGCCTGAGGTGGAATGGCATCCTCGGTGGCTGTCTTCACAGGAGATGGGCTTCTTCAGAGGACAGTTTCAGCTTGTGCAGGCTGCTCTCTGCTCCGTGCACGTGAGGGTGAACCAGTGTGAGTGCCGCCAGTGAAGCGCTACGTGCAGAGCAACTCGGGGGATCATACAGGAGAGCCATTTTCCAGGGCCGGGGATGGGGAAGTTGGCACACCTGAAGGATAAGGGGAAGAACAGAGCTATGCCTCCTCCGTACCCGCCACCATCAGGAGAGTAGTGTGGTGCTGATTAACTTCTCAGCGTTAAATGGGAAAGCCTCATGAGGCTGATCTTATTTACTGCAGCTGGATGTCAATCCATGTTCTCCTGGTTCAGGAGTGCATTTTGGCCTGCCATCACCCTGTGTATGGGAAGGAGGTGGTGTATTGGCCGCACACACTGAGGAGATGCTCAGTGGCCTGGATACAGCCCACTCATCACCAGTTCAGTGCTGGGAAGGCAAAAATATACCCAGATCCCACTAGGAGTATCTATTGTACATGATTGAGTTTTCTTTTCTTGGATATCCGAAATATAGATGCTAATATTGTGAAGAAATTGCAGTAAAGCAACCTGGGAGGCAGGGAGCATAAGCAGATCAATGCTCCGTCAACATGTCAGACGCAGCTTATCTCCTGCAGGAGGACCTTGCAGCTCCCCTTTCTTCACAGGTTTCATTTTACTTTAGGTGAGTCATCGTTCTCATCCTTTAGGTCATTGGTGGCTTTGGTTGTACATTTGGCAGCACACCATGATCCCGTAGGCCAGGAATTTCTCAGTCCTGACCCTCTAAAAATCCACAGCTGACACCTACCCAGATCACTCACATTTGTTTTTTATTTCAAACACCTTGCAATTTTAAACTCTACTAAAACCAGCAAAAATGAGATCAGTGCCCATATGTTTTTTTCAGCTGAGCCTGTTCCATTGTTGTGTGTCAGGTCTGTAGTAAATTTACAGTGTTGACAGAGGCAGTCATGCTGTTTCACCAAATTGAAAGGAAGAGAGGAAGGGAAAGATTTATCTTGGAGCCTAAGGGTAGAGCAGTAAGCCAAGAACCGTCGCACTCATACCTAACAATGAAGAACTTTGTGTTGCAGATAGCTGGACTTTTCATTTAGCAGGAGGTGAATTCTCTCCAGTTGTAATTTCCACTCAAAATATCTTTTTTTCTTTTTGAATTATATGGAATAGAAATTTAAAGGCAGATGCAGAAGTTTTGGCTGGGTAATGGCCATCACTGCTGTGTAGTGAGCAAACAGCAAAAGCAAGGAGAGGGAGAAGTACCTGTACTCTGTGTCCCTTGGAGGAGGCTGACTTTGCAGTGGCCCTTTTCACCAAGTGCTTTCCTGCAGACCTGTGGTATCGCAGAGAGGACCTGTGGAAGCAGCTATGGGTTATTGCTGCGTCAGTTCTGGGCACCCAACTTGAAATGCCTTAAAGGGAACTTGTTTTTAGAAAGGACCAGTATCAGACATAAAAGCAAACTCAACGCTTTTCAAGTCCTGTAAGCAGGACACTCAAAATTGGTCCCATCCCTAAAGAATTGAATTAGCCCAGGTCCACAGAGGGATGTGGAGATGGTGATGTTGAGCTTTGTTATCGTTATTTTTGCGTACTGACTTTTGCAGCAGAATTCATAAACCTGAGTTAAGCACTGTAATTCCCTGTTAAGGGAAGCTAGCTGGGCCAGGAAGGGTGTAGCCTACTGAAATCCCTCATTGCTGCAGCCCTGGGGTAGTTACCTACCTAAACCAGGAGTTACCTCTCCATCTGTGCCTCTGCAGATCATCTGGAGCTGGAGCACAAACTTCTCTTCCAGAAGGTGGTAGCCCACTCTGTGAAACAGCCGAACCCTTAAACTGTTTGCCCGAGTGGCTTCCGTGGTCTCATTCTGAGTATTAACCACCAGATTAGAGGTAGGTCTAAAGGGGGTGTTTTCTCTTCCTCCTTAATGAAGTTGTGCCACCATGAAACTGAGTATGCAGGCTTCACAGGCAAGGAGAAGGTAGAGAAAGACACTCACTCAAAAGGGGAATATCCTGGCCTCTGTGCATTAAAGAACTGTTGGGAAAAAAATGCATAAATTTTTAATGTCCTTGCGTTTGTCATAATATCCATGAGCAAGCAACTTTGAGAATTCCTCCTGCTTGAGGGGCTGCAGATCGAGGCAGTAGCAATACTAACCCACACGTGGGAAGCAGTGAAAGAAGGTCAGGGCCTTGAAGAGTCAAAGTCAAAATGAGCCACAGGCACACAAGCATCTCTCCTTTGAAGTAGCTGGGGATTTGGGAAAGTACACAGTGGCTTAGTGCCATCCTTGATGAAGTGCTAATGTGGGTATCCTTTATCTTTCTGTACCAGGGGTGCAATTAAGGGGCCAATATGCAGGGGCCAGTTTAAGGATATTTTTCTTAAGGTTTCTTTTATGTGTTTTAAGCATGTAGACGATAGTTGGACTTTACTGTAAAGAAGATTCAGATTTATGGGAATTGCACATGCCTACTTGTGGAGAAAACATGGCCCCACTGAAGCAGGCATTTTTCAATTCTTCTGTGTTTCAATGTTATTGAAAACATCATTGGTAATTTCCAGAAAAGTTGAAAAAAAGAAAAAAAAAGTTGTGTTCTGAAGCATTATATATAGTTAGTTTTAGCCAAGCAAGAGATTTCACAAAATCCAGGCAGATCAATTTGATTTTTAAATTAAACTTTTACATTATATATGAAATGCTCTCTAGAATGAACAGTCATTGTTGTTTAACATCTACATTTTGCAGATGTCCTGATATAAAAAGAAAGAAAAAATTCTGCACCTTGTAATAATTGAACTAGTAGTTTTAGTTCTCTAAAAGCCAGACATGATCTTCATAGATGCACCTTTGCACTTTCAATATTCATACCTGTCACTGTTCAAACCTCTAATTTTATTGGAGAAATAAATAAACTCTAATTGCTTTAGGTGCCTAATTGTGGATGCACAGCCAGTACTCAGAAGTTCATACACTTAGAGTTATGCAATTTACAGGGACAGAAATTCAGGAACAACTTTTGCAGTTTTCAGGAGCGTAAGGAAAAATCTGAAATCATCCATCATACCGTCATACTGACTCACATACATACCATTTTCTCAGAACTCCACCTAATTTTCCAAGCCCATAATTCTTGTTTCTGACAACACTGAATTAAGTTACAGTAGCATCTATCACTTGAGGAATCTTGAGTCATTTAAACTTGTTTTCCATCAGAGCATTCAATCAAGATTGGCTTATCAGTGGCAGGGGTATAGCAGGAGCTGTAATGCTTTTCACCTCCTTCTTTATCAACTGTCTCTCAGTAGCTGTAAGACTTAGTCCATAAAGCCCCATCAGTTTAAACTGTATTAGCACTGTACGGTAATGGCAAGAGAGCAATAAGAAGTGGTGTTGTACTTCTTAGGGCACTAGTGAGCTATTTTTCTTGATGCTGGGAATGATCCAGGCCTATTACTGTAGGCTCTCAGCTCCTCTGAGAAAACTGGGAGCTAATGATGGTCTTAACTGAACTGAAACTTTTAAAACTGTTTCTCATATTATCTAAAGATATTCATCACCGTATTTATAATGTCCTGAGCCTCAGGCATAAAAACCACTGCAAGTGAGATGAACTAAAGAAATTTGACAGAGAACTTCGTTTTCTCCAAGAGACAGAGAGCTGTCAGTTCTTCCACGTCCCAGTTTCTTCCAACAGCTGAAAGCTCAAACGGGTGCATTTGGAACAGAGTAAGAACAAATATCTATCTCATAAAAAGATATCTATTTGTGTGCTTTATTCTTGAATTATAAAAATAACAGCGATCAGCAGCCCAATGACTGCCTAGTTTTCATAGGCTAAAATGTAGTATTTTCAGCAGCTGTCATATTTCATATGGAGTTCTAGCCTGAGAAATTGCAGCTTACTCTTAATCCTTACTTGAGTCCTTTATTCTATTTCTAAGACTGGAAATCTCACTTTTTGAATTAATTTCTGGCAAATTACGGAAGAAGAGTTACTTGTTTAAAAGTACTGTATTCCTCAATTAGTGTTTGTAACTACTTTTGTATGCTTTTATGTGGAAAGTTAATTCTGTCATTTATTATTCCAATCTAGATCAAATGTTTAGACCTAGGAGTCTTAATTTCTGTAGTCATACTTGGGTAGACAGTGACAATTTATAAAAATTTATGGGCCGTAACTACCTTCAGTCATTTTATTTGGCCAAAATAACCTGAAATGCAATTCTTTTATCGCATGGTCATCTATAATTATATTTTTGATTCCATCAGAAAGATTAGAATATTTTCAGTCTATCCAGTGCTGCCTAGACTGGGAAGTTGCCAAGAACTGTATATGGAGAGACTGTCATTCTTAAAGCAAAAAAGCCTGTGGTGTTCTAAGTCCTGTGATTCGTAGCTGAAAAAGCACTAGGAAATTGCTGATTGAAAGGCAGCTGGCTGTTTCATAACTTAGTCATGTTTTTAGGATAAACTTGCTTTGTTTCCTTTGTTGGCTCACTGGTAGGATGAAGCTGACTATTAACAAGTTGCACCAACACAGCCCCCTGCCTCAAATTTGCATGTAATGATGGACTCCATCAAGACAGTAGCACGGAAACTTTTTCAGCACACTTTCCTTTGCTATTTTTTAATGTATTTCTTATTACAAAAAAAAAAAAAAGTTCCTTCTTTGCATTTATAGTCAGTGCAGCAGATTGTCTCAGCAATATATTGCTAAATATTAAGTGCAGGGGTAAGTTTTATCTGTGGAAGAATAGTCTTAAAAAAATTTTAGTTCCCTTGTTATTAAAGAATTGTAAAACACACGTATTTGTGAGCATGTGTGTGGTGTGTGTGTGAAGTTAGGGTAAAAGCTTATCATAAATGAAACCCATTTTCAAGAATTGCTCTTATTGGCAATGCACAAGAGTTGGGAAATTTATTAGGTAAGACCTCATCTTAAGAAACTGATCCAGAGACTCCCAAGACTTGCTGAATATGATTCTGCTTTGTTTTTATCCCAAGCCAGCAATCTGTCCTGGTCCCTCAAGCTGTCCCTTAAAAGCAGCAGAGTCTGAGTCAGCGACAGCTTTGGGGTGGAAGTACCTAGACCTTGAATTTTAGTGAGCTCCCCAAAAGCCTCTTAAATTCAAGTTGTATTTAAATAGAAATTAGAACCTTAACGCTTTAAATAGAAAAACCTCAAAGCAACTAGGAAAGCCAAAAGGTGAAGGATAAGAAACACGCTCAGCTTTCCCCTTGCCCAGCGTGTCCTTCCAGTCAACATGGTGACTGCTGGGGCTTCTCCAGCACCAGCCACATGGCCAGGTCTGGCTGTCCCTTCCCTGCTCCTTAGGGCCGTCCCTGGGACATGGCATAGGCTGCAGCCCTCAGCTTTGCACCATGAGTCTCCTCTGCCTGCCCGGGCCTTCCATAGCCTTCTCCCTGGGGCCACCGAAGGGAAAAGCAACCCCACTTCCCTCCTGTGGGGCCTGTCCAAGTCAGTGACTTGGAACAGAAACATCATGGGTAACTGGGAACATGCTGATACAGCCGATACGGTGCGATATGGAGCTTCGCTCCACTGAGGAGATATCTGGAAGGTTTGGTCCAGAGCCGCGGTGGGAGTAAGAAGGCAGTGCTGGGGAGGTGGGAAGGGTGAGGGTGACGAGAGCAAGATGGTGCAGAGCTCCCCTCCTCTCCCCAGCTTAAGGCATACAGACTTTTAACCGCAGTGAGAAGGAAGGAAGGAATTTTGAACTCCTGGCCCACCTGGAAGGGCTCAAAGCCTTGGTTTAAAAAAAAAAAAAAGGAAAGAAAAAAAAAAGAAAAAAAGTATTTTTAGCTTAGTTGAGACCCAGAGCAGAAAACAGATGAGGAACTCATGGGTAGCATTTTACTCCTCTACCAGCTTTTCTCTTTTCTTAAAAAAAATTAGACCTAGAGTGTCAAGGCCTGGAGCTTTTCAGACCAGCCTGTGGATTTGAGATGCACAGTGCTGTCCTCTCATAATGAGATTAAAGTGTTCAAGTTGGGAAAATAAAGAGCTAATCCTTTCAAGATCTGCGTTTCTTGTGAGCATCAGTCGGAGCTTGAGGTGCTCTGCAACTCACCATGTAGAAAACTCACCCTTTGTGCTGAGATCAAGTACAAAGCCTATACATCATTTAAATGCAACTGAAGATTTCAAAATAATGACTCAGTAGGAATTAAGTGATGGATAGGCTTGGTGTTGCGTGGGTTTCACTCCCATTTGTTATTAGAGTTATTCATATTCTAATGCAATATATGGGTTTAGCTGGGATTCAGGCTTTGGTATTTCACTGTTTAGTGATGGCTTGATGCCTATATTCTGAATATATTTTAGGTTGGTTTGTTCTTCCTTGCAAGAATATTTAAAAAATCTTTTGTTTAGACCTTCAAGACCATTATATTTTCTGGAGACATCATCTAGAATGATCTTGGAGAATGTACAGTATGGGAGTAGTTGACTAATAGAATAAATGTGGTACATGTGCCAATGGTGTTATTATCAGAATGTATGCGGGGGAACTTGGTTGCTCTTTAGTGCTATGAACATTTTATTATAGAATATTGTGACTACTTCTGTAAATTGCTCTAAAGCAGTGTGCAGCAGCTTTGATGCATTAATTGAAGATACTTGCTGCAATCCTTACCTTATTGAGAAAGGCAGAGGGAAGGGTTGCATGTACCAACTTGCAGAATTTCTCCCCAGTGTAACAGACATGTCAGAATAAGGGGAAAATAAGAAAAGATAAGTTTCTGTGCAAAATTAGTGTAAAATCTTGTTCTCTAGATGCAATCGATTTCAGAGCAATGCAGGACTAATAGGAGGCTTCACATGCTTAAGACCTATTAGAAAATCTGCAGCTTCAGCTTTCAATGAGAGCTCAGTTGATTGCCCCGAAGAAAAGTTTTACCAAATCTTGTTAATTTATTCTTTCACAAGCTGCCTATGTGTGCGTTAAGTGTGAAAGGCAAAATATGCAAGCAATGTCCATGTCCTCATTAAGCAGCTATTCAAATGTGGGGTGGGGTGGGAATTTAGGAACTCGTCCACAGTGGAAGAAGCCACGTCCCGGGGCTGGGGTGGGGTGGGTGGGTGTTAGTATTTGAGGTTTCCCAGTCACTGCTTTTCCTATGGTAAGGCACGTTAACATTTCTATCGATAGGTGTTTAAGATAAGATTCCACATCCACCTTTGATCATTTAAGAAAATTTGACTGCATTCTTATAGGCGCATAACTTCAGCCACTTTCAATCAAAGTAAAGTTTTTAAGACTTTGTTTTATTTTTCCTTGCACTTTTATGGAAACACACTAAAATGCAGTCAAGTGAAGAAGCTTGGCAAAATCACAGTGCTGTGACAGACTTCATCAACTTCACTATGGCATAGCAGTAATCGGTCTCTAAATGAAGTGTATCTGTTTTTTCTTTTTTTAAATACACACTTGGAACATTTGGAGCGATAACTTTGTATAGCAGTCATTACCATCATGGAGAAAGCGTGGTCCTGCCTGCAGGCCTGCTCTAACAGTGCTGTGGAGCCGCCTTTACAGATGTGTTCCTCTAGTGAAATCTCAGGGCAGGAAACAGACTGCTAATCTCTCATCTGCTGGAGCCTGTGGCATGCTGAAGGATTAACACACCTCATGCTAGAGATTAAAAGTAGCGGTAGCTTCTGTTCTTTACCCTCTGAGGTACTCTTTAACTCATGCAGTGGAGACCTATCAGTGGAAAGAGACCAAATAAAGTACAAAAGAGAGGAGGGAAAGCAATTAAGTTCAAAGAAAACTGGTATGGAGAGTGCTTTAAAACAGGATTTAGTGTCAGAATAAAACAGGCCCAAATGTTTAAATCACTTGGCCACCCTCTGCATGTCACTGATTCTCCAGCATACAGCAGCTGTGATGGTGTGGCCCCTTCTGAATGTTGCACTGCATTGATTTTGTGTCGTGAACGGTGTTTTAATGTTCTGGGAAGGACATGGAAATGAACTAATAGTCAAAGCTAAATGTTTTACCTTTATGAAAAATCCTTGCGAGAGAACCTGAGGATAGCTGTTTAGTACTGTATCATGCCAGTGTGTATGTGCTAGAAACCAAGCACTAGCTTCAAAGTTCTTTGATATAAGAATGTCTGCCTTCAGAAGTTTATGGCGTTATCATGGCTGATAAACAAGGAGAAACACAAGTGACAGAAATTTCCATGTGCCTGGAGGAGCAAGTAAAAATGATGCACAGCAGCTACCAGCCCAGGCATCTAAACAGAATTAAATGGCTCCCAATGCGAAGATAAGGCTTTGTCTTCTGGCTCTACTTCTAAAGAGGCGATAAAGAAGTATTGTTTAATTTCTGTTAGGATATCAGGAAAAACCCGAGATACATGCTAGCAGTGTGACACCTGGAGGTTTAGGAGTAATTCTGACCTACTTCTTACTTCAAAATACCCATCTGGCTCAATAGGAAGTGTTGGACAGGTTAACTAGCAAGCGGGGCTACACTGAAATGAATGTGATTGGTTCCAATGCAGGATTCTAATTCAAGCAAAAAAATGCAAGGAGCGGGCCTTAAATTGGTGGTTTACAGGAGACGAATGCCTTCTATTTGCTCGGTAGTAGTGAATGACTATTGATAGGACGAGAGGAAATGGCCTCAAGTTGCGCCAGGGGAGGTTTAGATTGGATATTAAGAAAAATTTCTTCACCAAAAGGGTTACCATGCATTGGAACAGGCTGCCCAGGGAAGTGGTGGAGTTGCCATCCCTGGAAGTACTTAAAAGATGTGTTGGTGCGGTGCTTAGGGACATGGTTTAATGGTGGCCCTGGCAGTGTTAGGTTTATGGTTGGACTCGATGATCTTAAAGGTCTTTTCCAACCTAAATGACTCTGTGATTCTATGTGTTCGTAAGATCAAAGTTTAGAGAAGACAAGCTGAAGATCTTCCCCTCTTTTAACGTGACTTGAGAAGATGCTGTTGATCTGAGTGAGGGAAAATGGGATTTTTGAAGAATTGCTTTATTTTGATTTAAATATAATACAAGTAGAGAAATAGAATAGCACTCAACTAAAGAGAAATTGGACCTGAAAGGCAGAAAACCTCACTTCTAGAAAGCTTTTTGTAGTGAGACTCTTTGGTGTTCTGTTTGAAGGCGCTCAAACCATACAGCTTTTCTTCAAGATATGAATGAATGTTGCTTCCTCAGTGGATGATTGTACTGCTGAAGCCAGCATGACAGACCAAAGTGTTAGGGAACAAATAATCCTTTGTGCCAGTCTTTGAGTAGTGGAAGGTACGAAAACGAACAGGGAAAATGTTGCAGATAGGAGCCATGTTGCGTATTTCAACAGTATTATGATATTTAGGAAAGATGCTAATGAGTGACGGAGATGACAGCAGTTAGTTGCTTTTTGCTCTGTCTAAAGGAAGTAGTAGGTTTTCTACAGCCATTGAGAGCTTCTTTTCAATGTTTGCTGCTTCTTCTTAAAAAAGAATGGGTATGTTATTATTCTTATCCAGGTATTAAAGGCTCAGAAGCTAAGACTCATCATTGTTGGCAGGAAAAATGAAACACAGATAATGCTATCAGGCATTTTCTGTACAATTCAGGCATCTTACACTGGTTATTAGGGTTATCCAAACATTGTATTATTCTTTGTTGCTGCTGACATTGTCACTAATTCAAACAAATATAATTTAAGATTTGTTTCTGCTTTTCTTCTTGGAGGGAGATGAGTTGTTGTCTTCCATTCACCCAAGGCAAAAATCAGCATTTTGTTGATTTTGTGCTTTGGTTTCTCTTCTTTATTCAGTTCACCTGTTTTCCATAGTAGTGGTTAGTGTCTGTTGCAACCTACACTGATGAGAGGAGGGGAGCATACCAAATCTTCTGTGCCGCCACGTGTCATTCATGTCTGTAGTGGACATATCTTTAGGTATGGCAGGAGATTTAATGTGGGCATGAACAGTCTTAGGAATAACTATACTGTGTAAAATGGATCATCTTTGCTTGAAGTCTGAGCACTTCATGGACATTTGAATTAGTTCTGCTTAAACATCTAACTTAGGCTCCTCTTTGCACTGACGAGATAATAAAAGAAGAGATGTATCTTTCTATGTCATATGTCATCTGTGAAATGTTTAACTGAGTTCTGAATGGAGGGGAAACACAACAGCTTGATTTCAGAATGAGTTTTCTTACATAATTAAAAACACCAAATGTGTGCAAAAATCAGAGACAAGCAGTATGTATTCAGTAGCATTTATGCAGTCAGTGTTTTGAAAGCCAGTGGCATTGACAGTACTACTTGCCCTCGTCTTCCACAAAGTAGTTTTCTGCATTTTTTACATTCTGTTATTATTCAAAAGACAATTTCTACTTAAAGGCCATTTGAAGCTACAGAGATTATGCTCTAATCCACATCCAACCTTTATGTACAGACTTGGAGGTGTTCAGGTTCATAGTCTTGATTCTTGTCCGTCTGTTTTTACTGAACTCCTAATTACCCTTTGTCTTCATTGATGACTTCAGTAATACAATAGTGAATGGAATTTTTGACATATTTTGTAATTGACAGAAGACATAGAAAGCTATTCTAAATGACTTCTTAGGAAGCAGACTATAAAATTTGCATTACTTTGAATTACTTTCTTGTTTGTATGTTTATGAAATGTGAAATGTAGAAGCTGAGGACAGGCTATGTGTGTATGTGTATATATATATATATATATATAAGGCTGTAGACAGTAGCTTGAACTCTTTAAGAAAACTACCACTTGTAGATGTGGTTGGATGACTTTCCAAAGAATCAACTATGAAAAAAAAAATGTCTGTTTTATAAATTGCAAAATGGCAATGACAGAATCAAAATGTACTCTGGAGAGGGCTATAGTTATCACATACAGCCTTGAAAATTACCTGGTGTTTTTCATTTTTTGTTGGATGGATTTTTAATACAGAGGTCAGTACTGCCTGATTAGACCTGGTGACACAGCAGAATATAGAGAGTTGAGATGGAAAGGTTATGCCTTTTATAAGACCTCATCAAACTTCTCACCAGACTGAAAATATGTAATGGTTAGTGATGTCCAACAGCTAACTGCTATATGGAGCAAGGAATATATTATTGGGAAAATCCTTTAATGAGTGAGGATATATTTAGCTTTCTGTAAATCTAAGTAGGATCCAAGATGCTTCTTTCCAGAACAGAGGCAGTCCCACAATGGGTGTAGTACAACATTTGCTCATGGGCATAGCTGAGATACAGAGAACAGCTAATAACCACCTGCATCCCGTGTAAAGCAGGCCACACATTTAGAGATACAGATTTGCAGACACTTAATTTACTAATGAAATAAAACTAAAAAAACTGCATATGTGAAACGCCATTGCAGGAGAAGGACGTAGGAAGCACTATCCAACTAAATGAAGAACTGTAAACAAGTTTACAAGATTAATATATGGATTTAAATTGCAGTCACTATTCCAATTTCCTATCGCACGTCAACAGCATAGCAGGTAACGGCAGGAACTGAGGATCCATAGTTTTGGCAGCATTCGCATCGTAGTCTGAGATGTCATCTCTGTGGCATATGTTTGTTTCCCATGGTTATGTTTCACAGTAGAGTGAGTAATGTGGAAGTGGAGGCAGCAGTTGTGGAATCTTACTTGCTACTTATCTAGCCGTCTCCCGTCAAAACACGGGGTTTAGCACACTAAAGTTTGTTCTCTTACTATTTGTGTCAGGCTATTTGTCAGCGAGGTATGTTAACTGAACATAACTACCCAGCCTCCTGTGCTTTCCAGTGTCTGTATGGTTGAATCACGCCATGACTGACATGGAGACACATTAGTGGGAGGATTGTTTATGAGAAAAAGGGAAACAAATTTGACACTTGAGTTTACCCGGTGAGTTGTTGCGGGAGCACAGATGCTCATTGCTGCCGAATACGCACAGCTGAGGTCAGGGAAATCTGTCAGGGAAAGCAAAGCAGCCTTGAAGCAATTTTTTTTTAACCGTCTGGCAGAGGAGAACACTCGTGAAATATTGGTACAGCTGAGCAGAGTGCTGCCCTCCTTCCTCTACTCCTTTAGGATTGCCTAATCCCCTTTCCTCATACCAGGTTCTAATGAGACATTGCAGACCGTGTTCCTCTCCCGCCTTCCCCTTTCCTTCATGGGTTGTTCCCCCAGGGACCTACAGCTCCTCTCTCCTGGAGGGTGGTGACAGTGACAGCAGCAGCCAGCCGGGCTTGGACTAAACACCCCTTTCCAACACCCTTTCGCTCTCCCTTCCAGTCATGCTTGCTCCTCTTTCAGGCCAACGCTTTGGCATTTCATGCTTCTGCATGGGAAGCTGTAGCTGTGGAGCAGGCTTGCTCAGCATGAAAGTACTGACACGTGGGGAACCTGGGAAACCTCTTAAGGGTAATATAAAAATACATTACATTTATGGATTACCTAAACATAAA
>VYXH01003295.1:0-14289 GCA_013397275.1 Burhinus bistriatus
TTTTCCCTCCGTCGCAACATTCAGTGTGTCTGACTACTTAGACTTTCTGGTCTCCTGGCCAGGCAACCTTCCTGCAGTGCATACGTACTGTACCTCATCACCAGAAATAGGGCTGGCTCATGACTGAGACAACACAAGGATATTACTAATAATTTGCAGAAAAGCTCTTCAGATACATTGTTTAATCCTTTTTAAAATTATCTAAAGGTCTGTGCTTTGAGGTATGAGCATCTGACAAAGACTTCTTCCTGATATGTGCAAAATCCAGTCAGATCAAGTGTAAGGATAGAGGAGTATTTTGCAAAATAAATCTTAAAACCAGGTATCTTAGAACAAGGGTGATCTGGGAAGATCTTTAAATCAGCTAAGCAGCTGACAAGCTGTAAAGCAGATGGAAAGGAGCATGACAAGTAACACTTGGAAGAAACAGAAAAGAAAGCATTGACTGGAGGAAGATCAGTTATTCCCTGTAGTTTCTAAACCTCATTACAACAAAGAGCATAAAGGTTCACAGTGAGAGAAAGACCTGCTCCATTTGCATTGCGTTGGTTTGTGAAATGGGATTTCCAAGCCTGGAGGAATGAGAATCTTGACTCAGCAGAGATGACTGCTGCTGCAATTTGAGTGGTCTTTAGAAACGCCCTTTAGAAGACTATGGAAGAGGCAGCAATTTCTAGTGTGCTTGGTCAAAAATTGTTGCATGCTTATTTATACGAAACATACACACAAAGTCCTCTGGACAGCTACCAGAAGAGGGGAACTGTTGTGGTTTGGGCTGGATTGCCCCAATCAGGTGGAACAACAGATGCTCTCTCTCCTCCTCCTGGCTGGAGGTAGGAGAGAGAGAAAAAGAGACTTAAGAGTTTAGAAGGAACTAAATGACTTCAATGAAATATTAACAATAAAATAATACAAAGAAAATAATGAAATATATACAAAACCATATCAAGCTCCCAAGATGACGATCACGTCAATAGGAGGCACTGGGGAAGTCCCAGACTGGACTCAGCGACAGACAGGAACTGGATTCCAGATCTGGATTCAGGATTGGGATCAAAGGCAGACAGACAGAGAGAATCCTCCTCGGATGCCGGCCATTGAAGAAAGAGGGCTGACCCTTTGATCCCTCAGCTTTTACACTGAGCATGAGGCAGATGGGATGGAATATGCTTTTGGCCAGTTTTGGGTCGCCTGTCCTGCCCACTCCCCCTCCAGCAGGTGTGACCCTTCTACGCTTTCCCACTTCCGACCCTCCAATGGGTCAAATAACAAAGTTGGCTAACCTTGATTGTTGTAGCAATAAGGACAAGCAAGAGCATCTCTGCATGCCATTCCTTGGCATCAACTATAAACATGGGTTGTATCACTCTGCGAGCGAACAGTTTCTGCACAACACACTGTTCATTTCAGCAGTTGGAAGAGGCCTAGCAAAAAAGTAAAGCTATTGAACAAAATTGGTCCTGTTTTACCTCAAACCAGGACAAGAACTTTCCTTATTTCGAACAAAATTTAAAATCTTAATGACTTTCCAGTTAATGCTCTCTGTTAAATTTGTCAAGCACTCCAAGGGATCTGGCACTATAATCAGAATAAATTAATACTTCCTCTCTCTCTTCACCAATTTCTATATTTTAAAGTAGTCTTTTATAGCTCAAACAAAAGGTATTTAACTTTCTCATTTGAGCTCAAACCTTTATTGCTAAGTCATTCTGTCCTTCCACTTCTCTTAGGATACATGCCTTTTGTCTTTTTGTTGGCCAGTTAGAGGCTACCAAAAAGACTCAGATCATTCCAGCATGAGGGAATTTTCTTCCACAGTGAACTCTCAGATCACCACTGTCCTGAGTATGTACAGAAGAAGCTCCTATTGCCTGAATTTGCTTTATCAATAAGCTCTTAAACCTCTAGCTACCTTGCTATATGATTGCCAAATAACCTTGGAAGAGAAATTAATAAAGATAAACAATGTCATTGAAAGAAGGCTGTTAACTCCAAGTAGCTCTTTAAGAGTGACTATTTATCACTAAATCACAGGAAAATATTAAAAGGTTACTGAGTCAATGGTATATAAGTTCAATAAGAAATTGAAGCTGTAGGAATTGAAGATTTTGATTGTTCACCATGCCAAGTGCAATCTCACCGCTGCTATCTCTTTTACATTTGTAGTTCACATTGTCTAGGAAAAAAAAATCCTCTTCAAACAAAGACATTTAAAAATTGCACTATGAACTTAAATATTTCCCCCTATAATGTCTTCTCATATATTACTTGAAGTGGAGCATTTACACCACTGGCATCAGCTACTAATTACTTGTTTGCCCTCTAGCACTGCATCAAGGAAATGAAGCCGCTATTGATTCCTTGCATTCGGCTCCATTCAAACCTGACTAAAATTGCAGTGCATGCCCCAAAGGCTGTATAATCTAAATCAAGACATTTCTTTCCATTAATTTCAGTGATCTTTGCAGCAGATCCTCAGATTTCTTTTCAGATCAAATAGGATTGTATCAGCACAAGGTAAGGATCCGATTGACCAAAATGACTGGAGAGAGTAACAGGAATAAGGGTTTAATTCATCTTAACATTTTATCCCCACCACGCATTTCAAAGGACTATTCTGCACACATACAATTGTTACTTTACAGAGAGTTATTATTGACTGATGCAGTAGTAGCAAAGTGATCGAGTCAAAACCCAGGGCTAGTATGACAAGCCCCTAAACATGCTGCAGACACAAAGAACTGTGCCACCCTAAAAACTTGTAATCTACACAAAGAATTTGTTTGTAAAAGTTTTCCAGTGAGGCAGCTAAAATAATGAAGATTTTTAAACTAACCCTGACCTTAGATCATGACACTTAGCAAATTAGCCAGGAGACACTGACTTGCAATGATTCAGCCTCAGTGATCAACCTGCAGAGAACAGATCAACCTACTGCAGGTTGGTTTTGAAAAAAATTGCCAAGAGCCATCTGATTGTTTGCAAGCACGAATAGCGTGTGAGTTAAAAAACATTCATTTCATCCATGATCAGTAACACTCAGTGTCAGTGAAAATTAAAAAGTCCTTTCAACAGAGAAAAGCTGGAGAAGTTGTCAGAGATTACGTATGCTGAAGTCAAGCAATGTTGCTGAAGTCAAGACATAAGGCTGCAATTACATAAAAATATTAGATGAGGGGCTAAACAATTTAGATAAAAGAGAGACAATTGAGAAAAATGATTCAAATGTGATGTTTTTTCTAACACAGTTTCAATAAAACATGAAAGAAATGAAAGCAAAACACCCAGCAGTCCTCCAAAAAAGAGCTAGTTAAATTGAAGTTTTAAGGTAACAGACTACATAGGGCTGGATGAGCCAGGTCAGGGAAACGTGGAGAAAGGTTATCAAATTGAAAGCAGAAATCAAAGGAAATGATGATGAGGAAATGATTGCAAACCAGTAACTAGAGCCATTTGGTCTGAAATGACCTTCAGGAGATGCTTTTAAAAAGCCCTGACCTATACACCCCACAGATCATATTAGCAGATACTGCTAAACTCTATCATTACCAAAACCAGTGCAAGAGTCAGCAGCATCATAAGAGGATTTTCTCTTCTGGGCACTTGATTTGAGCCAAAAAACCCCATGCATTTGTTCAAAATAAGCAAGTTATTACCTCAGATGCAACTTGGCCCTTCAATAATTCACATTCAGCCCACAAGGGACTACACAAGATCATTGCGTAAGCAGCAGCATGCACTTGTGTAGAGAGAAAATCATGTTGAGGAACAAAACTTAATCAAAAACTTGCACACAACGATATGTAAAGAGGAAGCAAAGTAAGATTTGGGGAGTGGAGCCTAGCAGTTAAGGCAGCAATGTCATTTCAGACCATTAGTCTAGAAGGACAGAAGTTAGGCACTGAAACGGTTTTCTCTTCCCAAATATGAAAACAGCTGAAAAGCTGATTAACTGATAAAAGAACTAAGAGAGAGAAACATCTGTAAATTAAAAGTGCAAAGGGTACATACTAGGAGTCGCTGCATTTGGCAGCCTGACACAGGCAAGGCTGCCACAACTTCATGCCCAATGTCCAACAGGTAGTGAGGCTCAGCATGCATTCCCAATAGGTACACATACAGAAACACACCTGTATAACACCTACATTCATGTACATACAGCCAGGCACACAGACTAACATGGACAGAAAACAGCCAGTCTGAGGAACGAGAGCACGCTCTCAGAGGGAATAAGTACCACCATCCTTTCATATATGGGGAAAAAAGCACAGTGGAAGTAAAGATGCTTTGTAGGATAATTTAAAAGTCAAAACCAAAGGGAAGTACACTGCCTTTTATATGCTTGCAAATCATTACCAAACCAACAGGTGATTCATTTCCAAGTAAAAACCAATGTTTCCTGCAGAGTTTCCTTTACAAATTAAAAACCTTTATGGGACTTTGGGGTATAGGTTGTAAATCCTCTATGGAAGATCACTGTGTTTGCCTGTTGATGGCACTTTTGACTTACGAGAGAACTCAGTGCTTTTTAGAAAACCACAGATGCTGCCCTGGCAGAGGGGGAGATCAGGTGAAAGATTCCCATTGCATCAGTGTACTCAGAAAATCTGGAGGAGGAGGGGCTATGAACAGCACAGCCTTGGTATCTTCTGAAAAGGACCAGTGGCTCAGATAATCTGCAGGGTTTTGTGTCTTTGATGCTGGTTTAATAGAACATAGATCCTACAGCTGTCCCAGTGTAAGTACTAATTAAATTTCTAAATTTCCAATAAGTTAAATTACATTTCCAACTTATTTCCAATAAGTACTAATTACATTCCCAAATTTCTCAGAGAGCTTGCTAAGTAACGCTCAGAGTGCGAGGAAACTGTTAATATACCCAGCTCTGCTCTCCAACCCAGAAAAGACAGAATACTTGCTGAAATGACTGATGATACAATACACTTCAAATGGAGACACTGAATTGCTACGCTCATGCATGAAATCCACCCTGTAACACTGAAGAGCACACTACCTCCTTCTCTAAGCTCTGGCTTCAGCTTCCCTCACACAGGGCTGAGGGAAGCCAGCATTTAGTCCTGCTCAGGACCTTCTTTCTCTTCACAGCCTGGTAAACTGAAAATATTTTTCTCATTTGAATCTTATTTACTACAGATAGTGTATGACACAGACACCAGAGGCATGCCAGCATGGAGCGACTTATTTCTACAAAGCAGTTCAGAGTGGTTAATGAATATTTCTTACAGATCATTAATGAAATGCTGGCAATTACATTGACCACTCCCTCTTTTCCCAGTCAATGCTGTAACTTCACCTGTGTAAATCACAAAAGCAGGCTCAGCCCTGACTCAGTGAGGGGAGGTATGTGTTCTCACAGACAACCTGACTTTGCGTCTTGTTTTGTCCACCTGTTTTTTAAGTTATGCCACATCGTCCTTGTAGGGAACTACTTGTAATTTTCTGCTGACTGTACTTTCACAGGCTGCAGAGCAGCCTGCTGTCAGGCACACCGGCAGTGACAGGGAACATATCTCAGAGAAATTAAGGTGACATTAGTCAAAAGGTCAACCAATGGCAGACCTACCACAGAAAATGTTATCCCAGTTATTGCAGGAACTGGGATCCAGGTTTCTTCCAGGCTGGCCATGTCCTTTATGACACACAGACCTCAAAACAGCCCTTTTCATTGGATTTGCCCAATAAACGCAGAAAAAAACTTCCCTACAATGCCCAATTTCTTGGTTAACAATCAAGTCAGTACAGTGAAATGGCCAGTTCAGAATGGCAGTCTGGCATCCATTTCTCAGAACATGGCAATCATTTGAGGGGGACTGTAGAACTCTATATGTCTTATGACAGTTTCAACTTCCAAGTAAATATGATTCTAAAATACCAGAGTGACAAAAAATACTGCTGAGGGAAACACAAAGAACTCACCATGTCATAGTATATAGTCATCACTCTGTGCAATGTTAATTGACTTGTATAAAATGGTGAAACTTTATTCCCTGGTGAGAAGTTAAAGTGGTACACACCTATTTATAGCACACACACAAAAAGAAAACCTATCGATCTGTACAGTGCAACTTTCATCTCATTTTTCAGTCATCCTGAATATTTTTGGTTACAGAGAACAGAAATAGACTGCAAACTAATTAACTCATTGACTTGATTCTCCCATTCAAAATGTTTCCATCTTTTGGAGGACACAAAGGGTCATCCCTTATTACAGAACTCAGTGTACTGCACATATTTTGGGTTGCACTTTCGTTGCCTTAGGTGGTTTTTTCTTTCACAAAAAAATCCCTATAAATGCAACACATATAAATGATCTTGCGTTCCAGAAAGTTTATGCTCATTTTATGCAAATATTTAATCCTCTATTTTAATCCTGTATTAAATAAAACATGAGCTGATACTGTACTTACTGTCATAAGCACTTCATTAAACACACTTTTGGTCATATTTAATGTAGCAGAAATTGTTTGCTAAACGACCAGATCAGTTAGCATCTATTGGCTTAAATTTTGCAATCCCCACTAGCCAGGCCATGCAAACAATTTTCAGTTTGATGGTCAGACATAAAAATGGGAGAAAAAATTCTGAGAGCTATAACAAAGTTAGTCTTCAACAAATTTTGGAAAAGTTTTAATTAGATGTGGGAAAACTCAGTTCCAAAATGCAATATTGAAATATTAATTTTAAAATATACTTGTAGACGTTTAATTCATTAGATTTGATTAACTGGATAAACAAAAATGGTAACAGCACCCTTATGCAGTTTATTAAACTAGTATTTTTCATTTTTCCTCAGGACAGTCATCCAGCTAAACAGTGACACCACTCTAACAAGGATTTCACTAGAATCATTCTTGTTCCTCCAGGCCACAGACTTAATTCCCCAACTGCTCTCACTCTTCAAGTTACCCAGGAAAGAACTGCTGGATTCTTAAGAAATCCTTCTGCTCTAACTGCAGCCCTCCAGCTGTGTGAAGAAGGAATGGATATTCATAGGTGTATCAGCAGAGGCCTGTCTCACCTACAAATCACAGATGTACTAATCAGGATAAAATTAGTATTATCTTGCATTGCACTTGAATATAGGTGTACTAAAATGGTATAACAATAGCATGTAAGTTTTTTGTAATACTGTGAGCCAGAGACAATTTTAGATATGGATGTGAGGAGTGTGATCATCCAAAAGGCAACAGTGGGTAAAGTTAGACAGAAGGATGAATAGGAAAGCAAAAGAAATCAAAATAAGCAAACCAGTGAGCAGAAGATAAACCCTCCCCCATGTGGAAAGGGAGGACAACAGCATAAATACAGGCATGAGGAAGAACTTGAGGAGAAAGAAAACAAATTCAGTTTAATTCTGATTTTTCTCACTGAGTATCTCTCAAGCCTGCTCACCTTGACCTCAGGACAAGCAACCATCAGGGGCTCCAGCCATATGGACTCACTATATGGCATCAGCTCCATGATACTGTACAACCCACAGCTAATTTAGAATACAATTGTGTAAATTAATAGTTTTGTATATGTACAGCTATTGATTAATGCTGTGCAAGAACCACCCATCAGCACCAAGTGCGTTGTTAATGAATTAATTCAATAAAGTTTAAAACTGGCGTGATTTTTCAGTCTTCTAAACCCTCCCATCACAGCAATCCCTAATTTCTTGAGTTATATAGATATTGATACAGATATATTGTATATATATAGATAACAGTATAAATACGAAAAAGTATTTCAGAGTGGGTATAGGCTCTCCCAAGAAAGGAACCAAGTCTATACTGACTTCTAGAAAAACCGTAAAATTCTAAATTTAAGCCAGACAGGTTGAAGTGGATAACCCTTTACTATTACTAGGACATTATTAGTAATTTATTTTATATGGTGTCCTGGTTCCGACAGGGTTAATTTTCTGGCCTGGGACACAGGTATCCCATACCATGTGACGCCATGCCCAGTCCATAGGGGGGAGCTGGCCGGGGGAGGAGGAGTCAGTCGCGGCTGGGGAGCGGGCGGGGGCTGCGCGGGGTCCGGTCGGTGAGCGCTGGGACAGTAACCGGGTGTGTACATTCCTCCGTCAGTGTTATTGTTCTTGTTGTTTTGCTTTTTTCGTTTCTTTTGTGTTAAACTGCCTTTATCTCAACCCGTGAGTCTTGCCTTTTTCTTCTGATTTTCCCCCACTGCTGTGGGGGTTGGGCGAGCGGCCACGTGGTTCTTTGTTGCCGGCTGAGGCCAAACCAGGACATATGGTAAACCATAACTTCATCTTAAAAATTTGCTTGAAAATCATGGTTCTTTTCTGACTTGTTAATTGTCTTTTTTCTTTATACCAGAGCTCTCATGCAACCTTACATACAGAAAAAAACCTGCCAACTCAAAAGAGAGAGGAAAAAAAAAAAATAGCTACCCTACTCTACAGAGACAGTGTTGGAAGTAACTATAGACTCGTGACCTTCCCACCAGTTTTTGTTCTTGCTGCTCAGACCAAACTGGCATATGTATTTTGCTTACCAAAAAAAATTAAGCGACAAAGATTTGTATGAAAACAAGAGGATTACCTGTGTCTGAAAAAAAAAGAGGAATGCAAAAATGAGGAGACAGTTTCTAGAAAGGGTGGGAAATGAGGAAAATGACAAGTGGAATATGAAGCGAGTTTGTGGCACTGCTCTTAGCTCAGGTAAAGAACTGTTGCATAGGGAAAAACGGTACTAGCAAAGGGGAGTAACAAACCTCCACCAATGGCTATACCCAGAGAAGGACACTTCCCCTCCAACAACAGTAGTTCCCTTTGTGGCCACCAGCCCCAGCACCATGGCAAACCCCTCTGTGCCAAGCTGTGAGCACAAGAGTCTGTTCTTTAAAAGTTATCTGACACATAAAATTGATGGAAATTGTTATAAATTATGTCTTTGAAATTGTCCTTTGTGGATCACAGCACTCTCATGGGTTTCCGATCACACATGTGATTTAAGAGTCCTTAATGATATCAATAATGGAGACAGGAATTCACTGGTCTGCTATCCACAATTTGAAAAGTTTTGGGTTCCATCTAGCGCCTAATGCAAAGCCTAATTTGTCTGATCAATCTCATATGCCAAAGAAGACTCGGTGTCCTTCTCTTCCCAATAGATCTTGGCTCTGTTCTCCTTGTGATAATGATCGGTTTTCTCTAATGCCTAAATGCATTGAAACAATGATCCTTCCATTATTACATATAACTATACAGTGTTGTTGATTTAAAATGATCCATGAAAGCAAAGAAACCAGACACAAATCTCTTCAGGCCCCAGACACTTCAGATTGTTAAAACTGGACAAGAAAGTTACAGCTTCCAGGTACATGCCTTTTCTAATAATTTGGCATCCAAGACAGAGTTAGCCTGCAAGTAAGTGATTATTTAAAGAAGACTTTCTGCAATAAACTCACTTGCACATTTCCTTCCAACTGATCAGTTATCTATCCACAAGAAAAAACAAGCACAGCCCAAACCCCAAACACCTTCTGACAACAGGGCTTGAAACAAGGAGGGATGAAATTTTCAGAAACTAAGGTTTCAGAAGGTAAGCCTCAACACTTTTGCTCACATTTAGCAAATCTTAATGTAGTTTGAACTCCATTGGCCAATAAAAGTTTAAAATAAAAGCCACTCTGAATTGAGTTTGGTCATCTTTCACATCACAGTTAGTTCAAAGGGTTTGCTGCATGTAATTTTAGTCCCATGGCATTTTTTCATGACGTAATTCTCTCATGGATCTTCTGAAGCCTTTTCTGTTCCAGCCTTTACGTCAGCCTACATTGTATCATTGAAGTATGACCATCTCTCAGAAAAGCAATTGTGACAATAATGATCCCTCAGGATCATTTCTCACTTACTTGAAATACTGAGGACCAGATACTTCGAAGTTGGCAGGCTGATTTACTGCAGTTTAGGATTTGGCCCTACTGGTAATGACAAGGTGCAGTCAGTGAAGCTGTTATAAACAGAACATAATGATTTCAGTATGTCCGACTCCATAAATCAAGCAATAAATCTACATTTTCTCATTTTGAATGCCATCAGAAATAACCACAGGTCTCTCACTGTCCAGGAAGCTAACCTATCTAGATTGTCCCATCTTTTCACAGGAAACTCTTTGGAGGCTCAGGCTGTGTCTGTTTCTGTGCCTCCCGTGCAGTTGAGCACCCCCGAGCCCCCAGTCAATGTCCAACCTGGGGGCAGATCACTGTTCCTCAGCAGCAGAATGGTGGCAGAATGGCATAGCTTTACCTTAACCACACTGTCAAGCTATAAACTACAGCAAGTTTCCCATCCACCTCACCTCCAACAGCAAAATTATTTTTTATCTATGAATTTCACTCAGCTTTCAGCTTGTACACTTTGTATTCTGGCAAGCAATGCTCATTCTGGCACTGTCTCGCTGTGTGAGTACACACCGAGTGAATACATACCCCTTTTTAAGTAAAGCTTTGGCTTAGAACAATTCATAATATGTTGGGCATATAACCCATCAGGGGAAGTTTCAGTGCCTTTTTAATAAACTCTGGAATTTCAGGGAGTATGTCCTCTTTACAAAGCCTGGTGTGGGAGGTGGAATTCTCCACAACAACTATGTGCTTCAGTAAGAGGTAACAACAATTCTTCCTTAACCTTTTTCATCCTTCAGTTTCCTGCTCCATAAATGAGTACAATATACGCTCACTAAATCTGACCAAATAATGGAGGAAATAATTTAATTTACTGTCGACAGCAAATGCTGTATTTCTTAATGCTGTGTAAACTGCTTGGAATATTGGCTAACCCCACTGCTATGAAACGAAGTTAGCAAATACTACTCGCTTTTATATGTCTATATCTATTTCATAATGGGGAGCTCTAAACTTTATTATTATCAGAAACAGAAGCAGGAAGTAATACACACTGGCATATGTCTGTACACACCCCAAAGGAGATGTTTTTGCCTGTGAAACCATTTTCACTAAAATTCTTATGTTCAGGATTGACAACAGCAACAAAAACTGAGCAGCTGTAATGCAAATATGACCACAGTTATGTAATACCCCATGTGCGATTAATACATGCCCAGCCATATGAAACCTCCATTAATTTTCTCCATAAACGATCTAACATTACCTCATATTAGTAACCTACATCAGACAAATATTCTGGACGCACTGTTGTGTTGTACTTGAACAGGATGACTCACAGCTGCCTAACAGAAGCCAAGCAAGTCCCGGAGCAATGCAACTCTCCACTCCATTACCAAGTCAGACTCAATGAGAATCTTTAATAGGGTATTTTTCTAAGAGGTGTTTTATTGGCAATAAAACTTTCAAGCTATAACTGACATATTAGTAAATATTTTCTGCTCATTTGTTCTTCACTCAATCATAATGAGTTCAAACAGCTGGAGCAACACAGCAACAAAACTGGCACCTCTAATCCTTAATGTGCACATAGTCAGGGACTAGAATATGCAGCCTCAAATCCTAGGATACTAGCAGTTCTTCAGAAGAGGTTAGATTTCACAGAAACCCCAGAGTGTTAAGTGAAAGTCATCTCAGAAAGCAGGAAAAGGCAAGTATTCACTTCCACATACCAATGCAAACAGCTTAAAAAGAAACACAGACATGTTAGAAAGTTTGGCATGAAGAGAAGCTGTATGTAAAGAGGTGTTTCCAACCCATAGTAGGGTGACAAATTAGGTCATGAAAGAGCTGCTTCTAAAACCAGCCATTCTGGGAGGCAACTCACTCAATGGAGGTGCTTCAGACAAGGAAAGTGCCTTTTGCTGTGTAGTCGGTGGAGACAGGCGAGCAATTCCAGAAGGGTGAACCACAGCACAGGAAATGGCAGCCACTGTCTGCTGGCTAGGTCACAGTGCTAAATATGCAGTTTATTCAGAAGCACTAGTGTGATCCAAAAGGTCATATTTTCAGAGACTTGGCATCTGTGGTGTTCAAAATATGGTGTTCCCACCAAGTGGTTAAACATACTTGAAAAATAGCATCTGCAGTGAAAACAGAACTTATGACTACTAAATGATTTTTTACTCTTATTTTACTTTCAGCTTCTATTTAAAAACATAGTTAGAAGCTCCAGATACATAACAGAGGATCCTTTCTGAACTGAAGCGCATTTTGCAAACATAGCCAACATAATACCATGATGCTAACAGGAATGGGAACATTGAGCAAGGAGCATACAGTGGGGTTCAACAAAAAAAAGGAATGCAAACTGTCCTCACACCCTTCCTGCCAGAGCTTGCTAAAAAATTTTATGGAACCTGCTGTATCAGAAAATTCAATTTGCTAAAAGTTAAACTGTTTCCTGGGAATGCTCTGATTTTTATCAGACTTTGTCAGCATATTGAGTCCATTTTGTATCACAATAAAGCATTTCATTCTGAATGCACAACAATTCTGAACCAGGCATTACAAAAAAATGTTTTGGTTAGGCTAATTTGAGTTTCTTGACCCTTGAAATCATTGAATTTTAGAACTTCCATTGCACAACACACTTCAAGCGTGCTTGTGCTCCAAATACTGATGACAAAGGACTCCTTCCGATTTCAGAAACTGCTGTATGCTCTGAAGCCTGCCTGCTTTTTTCTCAAAAGATTGGTTTACTAATGGGAGAAGGGGACAGCAGCTCATTAAATTGCTTACATGTGGCATTATTCCATTACATGCATACTGTCTTGGTGCTTTAATGAAGGGAACTTCATATGCGCTAACTTTGCCACTGACAGCAGCAGCCCATGAGGCAATAAGTAATTTATTATGAACAGAAGGAGTTTGCAGGTTTACTCAAACATTGCGCTAAGCAACACTCAAAATCCGTGTTGGATAAGGAACCTATGCTGGCAACATCAGGTCTCTTTTTGCTCAATATAAAGACTGACCTTTGAGTTTACAGTTCTATTTCATCGCATCTAATGCATCACTTGAATTACAGAATGTTTTCACTTAAATTCAGAGTGTTTCACCTACACCTCAGTATTAAACAAACTGTGACTCCCAGTAAAGTAAGAGTAATTTAGAAGTCGCCTGTGAAATGAATGAGTAAAACTAGAGGTTTAGCTTGGCCACAGCCTCCTCTAAACCACTGCTGCCACAACAGCTAGACAGCATCTCTCTCCACCCACCACCCCCTCAGCTTCAGCTGGAATTAGATTAGCCCGCTGTCCTCATAAACTCAGAGACCTCAACACCCAGGCAGACAGTCTCATTTTTCATGGAATCTGGAAACTGCCAGTGATAAACAGGGATGGCTCTGTGCTCTGCTGATCACTGCTGAAGACCTGAGACATTTCACCTGGCACACCGTGGCCAAGCTTAGCCTGGCTGACAGCCAGCTTCACTAGAAAAGAGCAGGAGGTCATCAAGAAGCTATCCCGCTGGTCACCAGCTGCGGTGGGGAATGAACAGGAGTCAAGAAGGAAATCTCAAACCTTGTGGTTTCACTATGTCATTAAGCATCGTCTTCATCTATCGCTTTCTCTACACACCCCCACGTGGCTTGCATCGTTCACTGCAGGATGGGTTAAACTACGAAATTAAACATCACAGCTGAGACAGCGTAACAGTGCATGGTCAGTAACAGAAGCTCCACTTTTGGGAGCTTATTACATACCCATTCAGGAGTCTGTTTGAATGTTCAGTGTCATAACACCAAGTCTGAGAAAAAAATAATGCCATCAGGAAGTCAATAACTGGAGCTGCTCAAAATTGGTGATTTTGTACTTTGTAATAATTCCCTCTGTTTTCCATTCTTTTTCTTCCCTCTCCCCTCCCCTGTTCTCTTCCTCTGCACTTCCTCTTCCCTCTCCTTGCTCCCTTCCCCTTCCCTCCCCTCTTCCTTTCCCATTTCTTCTCCTCCGTTCTTCCTCCCTTCCTCCCTTCCTCCCTCCCTTCTTGTCTGTCTGCCTTCCTGCTTTCCTTCCCTGGCTAATGAAATCTGAAAATTCAGAAAACAGAAGCTGAGAAAGACAAATTCCAAAGCAATAAAAATAAAAGGAAAAAAGCCCAAGTACTTAACAAGCTATTGAAATTCCACACCTGTAGGACAGGTGGGTAAATCATTTAGTGCTTTCAGCCATGATTCCTAAATTCTAACCTGTCCTGCAGAAGGCTTTGGTGCTGTGACTTAGAATCATTGACTCACAGAATCATAGAATTGTTTTGGTTGAAAGAGACCTTTAAGATCATCAAGTCCAATCATTAACCTAGCACTGCCAAGTTACCTCTAAACCATGTCCCTCAGCACTACATCTA
>VYXH01003295.1:23294-53577 GCA_013397275.1 Burhinus bistriatus
CTGACCCGTGGGAAACACCACTAGTTACAGGCCTCCAACTAGACTCTACACCACTGATCACAACACTCTGAGCTCTGCCATTCAGCCAGTTCTCAATCCACCTCACTCATCTAACCCACACTTCCTAAGCTTATCTATGAGGATGTTATGGGAGACAGTGTGAAAAGCCTCACTGAAGTCGAGGCAGACAACATCCACTGCTCTCCCCTCATCTACCCAGCCAGTCAGGCCACCATAGAAGGCTATCAGACTGATATCCTGAGAAACTGTTTCTGCGCTCAGGTATACCATGGCAATTGCTAGCTTGAAATCCTCTTTTTGTCACACAAAGAACCTCCCTATTGACACTGTAAACTTTCACAAAGTAGTTCACTAGTTCTTCAGTTCCTGACTAATGTATTTTCTCACAGAGCCTTAATAGCCCTGACTTAATGGGAAGTAGAGTTTACCATTGGTGAAAATACAATGCGTTTTGTTAATCCAGAGCAAAGCTGATCAAAACTGAGGTTCTTTTGTCAGTTTAAACTTTTTTTGTTTGTTTGTATTTAACATCCTATATAATTAAAACAGATTCAATAGCCATGCTCAACTCAGATTTCCACCACAGATTCATTTAAATGTATGCTAGGAGTTACACAGGCTTAAATTCACTACAGGCTTGAATTTAACACATGCTGCATAAAACTTCCTCTCCCTCCTTCTTGTTTCCCCTCCTCTGTTTTTTGTTATTCTTCATCAAAAGGAGCGGAACCATAACTAAGATTGTATTTGCTGACTCTGCTTTAAGACAAAATTTCTACATTAAGACCAAGCAAGTATGAAACATCCCATATTAAACTTATTGAATGGGAAGGCAAGAGACTCAATGTTGCAGGCTTCCACGGTCATGACTTCTGGTACAGAGAAGTCCCCTTTCATACCAACAGACAGGCATAGCCCCATTGATTGATGAACAACCAACCAGAGTTTATAAGCTCAAGGAATTGCCTTAAACTGCAGTTGGGCTAGTTGAACTGGTATCACCTACCTCCTTTGTGAAATTTTTTAAAAAAACAGGACTATCGTTACGACATAATGATATGGTCATATGTTAATAGAACATGCATTGGACAAGCGAATTAACATGGCACAAGTCACTGTAATTCTGATGTTTTCCAACTTTTCATTGTTTGACCTAGTAGCAAAAAGGAGGTTTCTCAGTACAGATTATTGGATGCTGTTTCCAGTAATGACAGGGGGGTTGTGTGCTTTCCAAGAAAAACTGCAAAATTTGGATAGTGACAAGTCCCAATATCTTTCACTTACTTGTGTTTAAACCTTATTATGCATGCAGCATTTAAAGTTAATCTGATAACAAAAGGATACTGCTCAGTAACTGAGAGCAGGAGAATGGTCTCCCAGATGAAGAAAAACAGGGTGTTGAGCTCATATCCCAAATCTAAAGAACCCTCTGTACCTGAGAAGCAGTACATCCCCCATATCACTCTCATTCCCACTGAGCAGTCTCTGTAACAACCCAGTGGATGTATGTTACTATCATTACTACAATTCTGCCCTTAGGTTTTTTCTGTGTCAGTCTTACATAGGAGGAACATTAAAAATTTCCCATCCCAGATAGACTCAAATGGAGTGTCACAGCACAAACAGAAGGCATCTGTCCAGCCCAAAAGCCTTCTTCCTTTCTTAACAATGGAGGTAACTCTCAAAGGAAATAAATGCACAAGAAACTAATGCCCTACACAGGGCCATTACAAACACACACAAACGAAACAGATGCTGACAGTCCCTGTTCACAGCAGTAATTTGACAACCTAAAATGATCGTGGTTTTCTGTGATCTAACTTTTTACAGTGTGTAAAATATTCTTCCTCCCATCCTGGACACCAAGCCACACACCCACACATTCAATTGTCCTGTCCTCAGTTCCACAAGAGATGTGTGCATTGCCTGATCTTCTACTCGTTCACATTTCTGTTTGCATCAACATCAGTAAGACCATGCAAACTCATTTTTAGTTTATCCACAGAAATACTGAAGTTGATTGGAAGAAATATTTTTAAGTGAGTGGGTGACACATAGAGCACCAACCCAACTTCATACTGTTCAGTTAATTACAAATATACACAACTCGTAAGATAGAAGAACATTTCCAAGTTTGAAAAGTTAAGGAGTCTTAAGTTCAGATATGCTCCCCAATCCTACCTCTGTGACCCATTTCTGCCCTTCACAGTTGTCACAAAATTCATCAGGCCTTCTTTAGCACCTATAGATGATAATGACCTCAGAAAAAAGGGGAAGCTGTGGCATGACCCTCAAAACACTGAGAGTCTGTCATAAGTCCATCGTCCCACATAATTTCTCCACTGTTTCCTCAATTTTTATTATTTTTAAGAGCTGATTATAGCTTTGTTTTTGTGTTTTCTAAGTCCTCACTAACTCAGTTTGNGCAAGCCATCCATTCCCCAAGGCTCCCTCTTCCTCTAGCAACTGAATCTGCCCCTTCCAAAGTTACACCAGGAAACAAATCTCCCTTCTGCTACAAGCATTGTCCCTTTTAGCACTGTCTGTCTTTTAACTACATGCCCCAGGCTCCAGTCCTGAANAGAATTTTCCCGTGTGTACCTTTGACTTCCTGACAAATTCAAAACAAAATAAAAACAAAATTTCCCCATGATAATGAAAAGTTAAGCAGCTTTCATTATCAAGAGGATACGCTAATTTAACCAGAATCTTTGGGCTGCAGCTAAAGGCAACCTTCACAAATGCAACCACAGTGTCCCTTTCTGTGGCTGGAAACAAAATCTATTTTCAAGTTTGTTTAAATAAAACATTAAATTAAAAGCTAACATAACTCCAGCCGCATCTTCTGTACTCCTCCACGTCCAAGCTCTTCTTAGTTTCAAGCTTCCCATCCTCCATTCTTTCCTTCTGGGATTTGATACCCTCTAGCTTCTTACACAAAGAACTACTTCTGCCTCAGGAGCCCTCGGGAGCCACCAGTCAGCTGCCTGAGGAAGCCCCCAAGTTTTTTGCTGAATTCACTCTCCTCTAGTTTTTAGCAAGCCATCCATTCCCCAAGGCTCCCTCTTCCTCTAGCAACTGAATCTGCCCCTTCCAAAGTTACACCAGGAAACAAATCTCCCTTCTGCTACAAGCATTGTCCCTTTTAGCACTGTCTGTCTTTTAACTACATGCCCCAGGCTCCAGTCCTGAATCCAAATTCTTCAAGATGTTTTTTATAGATATTTACAAAACAGAAATAGAAAGCATGTAATTCAACAACCATTTTTGTAATATTGCCCTTTCAGAATGAAGACAGTTTTAAATTACACTAACTGGAACTTGACTTGTCAGTCAAACTAGCTAGTGAAAAACTGTGTTACTTCACTGACATGTATCTCTGTCACGGACCAGTACAAAGGTACATAAACTGTCAAGCTAAGTGTGATGCACATGAGGCTCTCAGTTAAATTCACTCTTATGAAATGAGTCCAAACAAGCAATATAACATCAGAGTCTCATTTCCAGCTACAGAGTTAATTGTGTGTATTTTGGGGCTTACCCACAGGTGTAGGTTTTACTTCTTTGTGTATATGCAATTTAGCATTTTTTAAGATGCAACAAAATAAGTCAGCTTCTTCGGCTGGTATGAAATGTGTACAAGGCCAGAAGTGACTAGATACTGGCCCTGCTGTCTCTCTAAGAAAACTTCAGACACCTATCCAGCTGACAAAAGCACATGGGAAACAGTCACTTCAAGTGAGGAAAATCTAAATTGCATATCACGTGCATCTTTTAATGGAGAAGTGTATTAACCACTAGAACAACTAGCTAGGCGGAATGACCATGGAGAATATCCCATTGCCTGATCTTTTAAAAAACAAGAGCAGGTATTTTTCAGTAACATATGCTCCAGTTCCAGTAAATGTCATCAGACTTGACACAGGAATCACTTCGTGAAATTCTGCGGGTCATTTTACATGGGAAGTCAGATGTGCTGATCGCAATAATGGCTCCTTCTGGCCCTAAAATCTACAAATCTATTAAGTCCGTGGAACAGGGCCAGTTCACATCCAGCCCCTAATGGGAATTTGAAGAAGACAGTCCTCTAGTGGGGCTGCTCCTCCTTAGCTGTAACAATCTCTCTAGTATGTTCCTCAGTCAGTAGATAACAAATACAAACTCAGCTGCTCAGGTCACTGCACAGGGAGTTTAGTCAAGAAACGTTTTTTAAAAGTGCTGGCTCAGAAAAAAGTATGTGCTATTCCAAAACCAGATGTGGAAACATTACAAAGAGGACAGAGCCTGATAGAAAGGGCAAGAACCATTTAAGCAGAAGACACGTGGGAAAGGAAACTGTTTTCTTGTGTCTGAGGTGTCAGAAGAGCACTTTACATGAACATGGGGGAAACCCCTGCAAAAGTCCACCAGCACAACACACTACAACGTGCAGCGCAGGTCGGACACCTCACTTCAAGATGTGCAAGCAACACATGGTACAACGTTTAGTATGGCAAGGAACAACCCTGTTCTTGACACTAAAGAAGCCCAAACCGCATGCTGCTGTTTTAAAGAAAGCAGAGCGCAGAAGCGTGATATTTGAGTAAACGCTAGTTTCTCCTCATTCTGCAAGATGATAATTCATCATCACAAATTCATGAGCTCCTGCAATAAAATAGCATGCAACTGTAGTGCAGTTTTTAACCTGTATTTTCTGAACAGAAAGCAGTACAAATAAAAATAACATTCAGAGATGCATTGCTACAGGAAGTACCTAATTTTTGTGACACCTGATGGTGCCTTTAACACTACTCATGTCCATGAAGTGTATATAAAAGGAATCTGTTGTAAAGCAGATTCATGGTATTCTGAATTCAGTCGGCTTTGAATGACAATTTGGGGCATCATTAATGCAAATAACTCTCATAACACGTACTCTTAAGATGTAAAATAAAAACTACAAGCCCCTGTACAGTGCAAAGTAATTGCATTGGAGCCTTCTTTTACTTAAAGACCTTCCTACACCTGACATTCTCAAAACTACCTTGACCCTTCTTTGCTTCTAGCAAGAAAAATTTCCCTCTCATCCTTTTATTCTTAATTACTTCATCGGAAGTACAGCATTTATTGTGTTAGTAACAGAGCCGCGTAGCCTTTCAGATAGCTTAAGCGATCCTGAACTGTTCTTTGTAAGCACTCTGATGCAAACACATACAATATTTAAACATGATTTCATTCCTTCTCTTTTTCAGCTCTGTGACAACTCTACACATGAAATCCTGTCCTGTGCACACACTGCACTCACTTTCTGAAAACAAAGGATGCGCAAGAGTTGCCTCTTGTCCAAGCTGCTGGAAGCTCTTGTTCTTGTAACTGCGCACATCTTTGAACAACTCAGAGTAAACATTGTCCCACAGTAATTTTACATATAAAGATATAATCCATCAGTTGAATGAGGATATTTCGACTTATCTGTTGCGAAGGTCATAAGTGAGGATTTTAATGATGTGAAGTACAATATTTGGGCTTACAGGCACCAAAAGGTGCCTTTAACTGATGAAGTAATTATGAAGTATCTAGCATCACTTACTGGAAACACTTTAATTTATAGGCTGATATAAAACCCAGCTGCCTAATGAGGTTACAACAACAGCTATTCTGTCAGAGATAGTATTGCTGTTGGCCCCTCTCTGCAGATTCAGCCATAGGGTTCACCATCTGTTATTTCAACTCTTCTCCCAAAGGAAAATCGGAGCTAAATTCTGACTCCATCTTCATACACCCTCTCTTGAACCCACATGGTGCCAAGGTTAACTAGAAAAACAGCTAAGAGCCAGGTAATGTACAAAGAAGAGACTACCTCCCAACACAAGGTATTCAAACATTGTCACATCGCAAACCACCGGCAAGACAGGACTAAAGAGCACTTATTTGGGCCACCAATTTCAGTTCTTCTAAATCACAGGTAACGGTGCAGAAGTTTGCACAGGACATCTTCTACAAACTAGGCTCTACCAATGGCTGATCACAAATTTAAGACTGTGGAGGGTTCACCTTGGTGAAAGGCCAAACTCTGAGCCAGCCCCGCCAGTCCCTCCTCAGCAGGACGGGAGAAAAACAGGCTGAGAAAGCCTGTGGGTTGGATACAGGCAGGGAGATTGCTTGCCAGTTGCTGCAGCAGGCAAGCCAAACTCGAAGTGGTGAAAATCAATGTCATGTATTGCCAGTTTAAATCCATTCGGGCAGTAGGAAACAACGACAAACCCCAAGCCAGCACCTTTCCTCCTGGGCCTCCCCAAGGCCCAACTTCAGTCCCCCTACACCCAGACCACCGCAGGGGATGGGCTACACTCCGCACTTATCCATGCCTCTGGCCACTACTTCCCCCTCATGCCCTCCCCTGCCCCGGCGTGGGCTCTCCACAGGCAGCAGGGCAGATCTGCTCCATACTCGGGCACTGCTTGGCACCGCCTGCCCCTCCTTGCTCTTCCCTGCCCTGGCCCTCACTCTTTTTTCCTCATGCCTCTGCCCATCCGGTGCTTTTGCCCTTTCTTCCGTGTATTTGGGCAGCTGCACCCATGGCTGAGGGGCTGGGTTGTGCTTGGCTGTTTATCCCTGGAGCAGCTGGAAGTGGCTGGAACCAGCTGTGGCTGGTCCAGGAACGCCCTCGTCCTCCTCCCCTAGCCCTCCACCAGCCTCCCCACACGGATATCGGCGCCATGGGGAAACCCAGAGACCGTTGGGTGTGAGGGTAGGGCAGAGGCAGAGGCAAAGGGCAGCTTCTCACAGCGCCGCGCTGATGAAGGGGAGAGGGAAAGAGTGAATCCCCCAGCCAGCCGAGCAGCCAGCCCCCCACCGCTGTCATTGCCACCTGGCCAGAGGTGTGTCTGCCGAACGGCATGACAGGACAGGTGAGGAGTCTGGTGGTGTCCTGACCTGTATGCAGGTCGGGCAGCAGCAGGGAGACATTGTAGCTGGATCACAACGCACGCGTGCCAAGTACAGCACAAACTGCGGCAAATATTTTCAAAAGTGCCCTCAGCATCTTGAACCCCCTCCTCTCTGAAACACCCCCTTCTCCAAGTGTACTGTTTCAGAAAATAAGTCACAAAATTCCTACAAATTTGAACATGCTTGGGCAGCCAGTGCAGAGGCAGGAGCCCACTGAGCCCAATGGCTTTTGGAGGCAAGTGGAGTCACATCTGGGACTTGGCACCTACCAACGCTGCCCTGGACATCCAGTAAAGGACACAGGCAATTTCAGGAGCCTAATGAAAATTCAGTAATTAGAATTATTATTAATAAAATATGCAAATATGCAAAACATCTACAGGGAGTGGGAAGAAATACCTCCGAGAAACAGTGTCTGAGAAGGATTCTCCAGGGCACAGGGACCTTGTCCATGTGTTGAAGACCTCCTCTTACCTCCTTCTCTACAAATAATATACCAAGGCACTAACAAATCAGCCCTGGAGAATTTTGTTGGGACGATACAAGAACTAACACCAGACCCTTTGCCCAACTGATCCTGCTGACTGACCAGCAACCTCTCCCATGAGTTCCTCCTCATTATGGGGACTAATCATCTTTGCTGTGAGACTGTCATGTGACCATGCAGACTTTGATAGGATTTCCCCATTCATCTCTGGCAAATCTGAACCCAGCTTCTTGGACAGAGAAGTTCAGAAGTCATCACTGTAAGAAGCAAAATCAGTGCTATGAAGCATGCCAACCTCTTGTGACACCGAAAGGGTAGCATTTTGGAAAATATCACTGCTTCCTGTTCAAGCTGAAGAAATGTCTCATGCCTAGGCAGTTGCCTAGTTGTCTTCTGAGCGCTTATTCGGTGAGGTCTGTCAGAGCTTGGTGACTCATGTGGCAGGATCCTGGTTTGTGGATGGAACACAGGAAGTGTACCAGAGACTCGGGCTGCTCCTGTAGATTCCTCTGGGCTCTACACAGGAATTCCTTTTCTACTGAGTTAAACTGAACCATAATTTAGACTCAGATCAAAAACTAAGCCTACATCCTTAAAATCCTCTGTTATTACAGGGAAAAAAAATTGAAAAGGAACTCAGTAGTATTTTATCTGCAGAATGGATAAAATGCAGAGAGCTAAAGCAGTAAAAGGCTCCTTGTAGTTGGCTGAGGATCTGCAGTGACTGTATGTAATCTATAAAAGGTACTGACAAACTGCAAAATGATTATGTAGTATTAAAATCTTTCAGATGCTAAATTCATGTCACATTCGTAAGGGGAATATCCAGAAATCTTGGAATCAAGGACAATAAAAACAGGTAATTTTTTTTTTTTTTTTTGTACCATAATGCAAGAGAAGAAAAATAGTGAATGACTGAGGAGTTCAGACAAGGGAATAGCTTAGATTGACTAAATCAGAATGGCTGGGGACAGGAGTCAGGTATTCAGACAGATTAACAGGCTAAAAATGTCTTGCTTTAGAGGGAATAGAACAGAATGAATGAAATGGATGAGAACAGACACATTTCCCTGTTACTTAAATGCTTCCAGCTCCCTCCAGCCTATTGCTAGCATACTCTGTCGAAGCAAAGTGTCTGTTACTAATTGCATGGGCATCAACAACAGCCTTCCCCTGCCTCCCCCTAATCTCCCAATTCCCAGTCATTGGCAAATAGTGCTTTGTGTTGTGTGCAACAATTGAGATGTTTTCATTTTCAGTCTCCATAAATGTAGAAATCTCCCTGAAATTCATATGCAGATACGTGTTCATTTCATGTAACAATATCCATTTATTCTAAGTCCCACAAAGCTCATTTGTGTTGTGAAATTGAGAGTTTCCAAGTCAAACAGTATGCTGCAGAGACTAGAGTTCTTTTTTGTTTGGCAAAAAGTCCACTTTTCAGAAATGTTTCCAGGAGCTTTCTTTAAAATTTAATTTTATATTTACATCCAAACACATAGCAATGATCTTTTTTCCTTTAATTTTGCTACATCTTTTTATGTTCTCTTCCCACCCTATTTTCCCATCAAGAAACCTTGGTCATTCCTGTGTTTGGATTATTTCTGAAACTGGAGGAAGTTTCTGTTAGCAAATACCACTTCATTTTTATGTTCCCTTCACTAGTTTTTACCCCTTTCTTCGCTCAACTATGCTACACTCCATCTTACTCCCTTCCGGGCTGCCAAAGCTACTTCACACTGTTGCTATTCACTACAGGAACACCAACTATGTCTCCTACAGCAGCAAAGTAGGGAATGTTGCTTTTCAAAAGATAGGTAATGAACCTGGGTTCCAAAGAGATGTGCCAGTCCCTCCTCTGATGTTTAGAGGTTTGTCAAGGGTGGAAAAAGTTGGTCACCTAGGAACCTGTATTCTGAAATGATTTAGTAAGCACAGTAATGCAGCAGGGGGAAAGGAAATTAAAACTAAAGGTGACAGACTACTCAATTATTAATCCTATTCATAAAGAATTTAGCCTCTGCTTTGTTTAGCAAATAGTTTGCAAACTTGTCCGTTCCTCCCCAACACAATGTGTTTGTTATTTGAATGGTCTGGAAAATATTTTTCAGATAGAATGCTTATCTATGGTTTTTTCCTTCATCATTTGCTTTTGGTATAGCATGGTGCATACACTTGGTTCAGGCAGCAGTAGTGAACTCAGGCTTGGAAAATTTTAAATGGAATTATGTCGATGGGGGCAGAGGGAATACATACAAAAATTTATCAAGACCTTTCTTTTAAATTATCAGCCATGATGAAAAATGCCAGCCTCCTGAATTCCCATACATTTTTCACAAGTACTGAGCAGTGATTTGTATACTTTTCAATAATACATATTGGGTTTCAGATCTTCCTGTGAGTCCACTCCTATGGACTCCCAGAGCCATTACAGTTGGAAGATACAAGGGGAAGTCTCTAGTCCGACCTCCAGCTCACACCTCGGTCAGCACTGAATTCAGACTGAGACCTCAGGATCATGCAACAGTCATGTCTTAAAAACCTCCCAGGACAGAGATCTCAGAGCCTCCCTAGGCCCCTGCTCTTCTGCCAGGCTGACCACATTACGGTGGGTTTTTTTTCTTTTTTCAAATCAAAATCTCCCTTCTTTCAGTTTATGACCATTGCCACTTAGCACAAATCAAACCCAATCAGATTTCATAACCATCAGGTATGTAAAACTCAAGAAGAAAATTCACTCCTTAGGGGGCTTTATTAAAGCTTTGGTTGGCCATTCAAGAGAGCTTTGATCCTTATCTCTAGTTGTTCTTAAGGGACTTGGGACTCTTGAAAAGTCTGGTTTGAGTTTTTCATTCTTTACAGGTGAAATTTAGGACACTAGATCATGGAAGCCTCACTTAAGACTATTTAGATATGGGATGCATGCAAATTCACCTCCGTTCTGGCAGTTTTTAGAGGCTAATGTTACAAAGAGCTAATAAGGAAAAAGACCTCACATAATGGTGACTTGTTTCATAATATTTTTCGCTATTTTATTTCATGACCCTAAGCCAGAACCCAGCACCTGCCTGTTGCTGTGTCTTCGTCTGAAAAGTGTGCACACAGATACAACAAGCCAACATATCCACAAGGCTTTCCATAGATACAATAAATGAGCAACAGAGATTAAGAGCAAGTAAATCACTTGTGTGATACAATTAACTGTATTGGAAAGTTTTGATGAACTGATGCATGAAACTTTTGTAGTTATTTGCTTCTTTCATAAAAGGGAATTTTTTAAAATTTTATTTTCACTTCTTTCCTTGTATTCCATGAACCTGGGTATTTGCCACCTAGCAGGAAATACTTTTTTACGAACTTCAGAATAGTTTTTATTTCACCATTCTTTGTGACAGCTTTCTGAAAATAAGTCTTCTTGACGAAGCTGCAAACCAGTAAATGGCTATGTCTTAAAAGGCATTACATCTTCTAAGTACTCCTCTTCCATCCTAGAGGAGGCAGAGTTTCTGTAGGTCAGGATGTAATACGGAGAGGGTTAGTGCAGTAGTGTATTGTAGCGTCACTTCCTAAATGAATTCCCCGTAAGTAACCAAAATTAGCATTGAACTACTTAAGAATAGCCCTGTGATGCATAAGTTTTTGATAGATGTAATTTCATCTTTTGTTAATTACAACAGTAATCAATGTAATGTATTTCTTGTTAGGAAAGGAGAAATCACTGTAATTTTTCTTGAATTGAGCAAGGATCTTGTCTTACACAGCAGAATTGTAAGCAAGCTGGGGGACAAAAAAGAGGGTTAGATGAATGCAAAACTGTCAGAAAAAATGTGCTCAGCCTTCATATATCAGTGAAACAATCTATCAAGTGAAATTCCACAGAAGTTTCTCATTCAGTATTTGCATTAGCGACTCAGACTATGGACCCATATTAATTTGCAGGAGGTACTAAGCTAGAAAGTCTCAGTAACATCAGAAAATAAGATTAACAATTCAAAACACCTTCTGATTAATTGGGTCAAAACAGTGCCAAATACAAAAGAAACAATGAGGACAAGGGCAAAGTTCTTTGCGAGGGTAGAGATAATGAACTGCATAAATTCATTTAGGGAGTTAGTGACTAGTCAACAGTTCTATAAAAAGAGATCGAGGAACTGACTGAATTGATCTGAGGATGCATCAGCAATACCCTGCTGCTTCCAAAACAAGGATGTAACATAGTGGGTGACACAAACAAAAGTGTCGTATCCAAAGCAGAGAGAACTATACCTTGAAGACTTGGAGTTCAGAAAGGAGAGAAGGAAGAGGAAATAAAACACAGGAAGACCTAGGAAAGGTACTTACTACAGTAAAAAAAAAAAACAAAAACAAAAACAAAAACAACAACAACAAACAACAGTCATTTAATCTAGAGAAGAGAGAACAGGATAAACATCTTAAAGCATGGAAAAGTTGCTCCACAGTTGTGGATAGTAAACAATTATCTTAAACTGCATCATTATTTTAGTCAAAACTTTAAGAAAATCTTTCTAACTGGAAGGAAAGAGAAGCATTGGAAGAGTCTGCCAAAAGACGAACTCTTGCAGTGAAAACTGCATCAGTGAAAGGTTTAAAGGGGATGTTTTACAAATACCTTCTAGAACCAACTGCATAGTTGATCCTACCTGGAGGCAGCAGAACAGACTAATAATTTTTTTAAAGGCTTTTCCATCTCTTTGATAGTTTGGCTTGCAGCGAAAAGAGAGGTTCATTGGTTTTGTGTTTGTTTTTTTTTCTCTTCAACTTCTTGGATAACTAGCTTTTATTCTGGAACATGAGAGGCATCTTGTCTCATGGCTTTGCCCTCTTTGTTAATGATGTTTAGCTAATCATTAGTTGGAAAGGTAGAACCTGACAATGTACTCAGAGACCAGTTGACACAGAAGTCCCCTACGTGACTGGGAAAATAAGCATAAGCTGGTCATAGCCTGTAAATCAGCCCCTTGCTGCAGTGCTCCAGCAGCAATCAAGAGGAATAATTACAGTTTGCAAAACAACAGCTACTTTGTTATTCCTTGTCAGGAAGCTAGTAGTCTGTTTTATAAGACTGTTATCGCAACTCCTGAGTGAGCTTATCTCAGTGCAGACTGGGCCCTTGTTCCCTTGCGGCTCCCAGCATGTGTGCAGAGCCACATCTCTGGTTGGGTGTGTGCTCTGAAAAACTGTCTTAAAGCCATAAAGAATTCTTTTTCACTATTTAACATATTGTTTCTCCCAGCCCAGAAGAATGTCTCACATCAAGGCTTTGGTGACTATTCCTATTAAAACCAATTCTGCATATCGGTCTATTAAGTCTATGTTCCCTTTCTTAGTCGTTCTTCCAAAATTTTCTTGTCTTCCTGCATTTTGAAGTACAGACCAAATAACCTAATAGTAACCAAGGCATTCTAATAATATGATACTGTAGTTCCAGATCAAGATAAAGGTTATGACAAAAACTGAATGGAAAAGGAAGTAGTCCACCATCTAATTTATTTTAAAAAAGCAAAATCTGAACATCTTTTATAGCAAATGACAGTAATAAAGATCCTTCTGGATTATATTCTCTAAAAGCTGATTTCCACAAATGCTGTTTCCATAAATGCTGTCATAAGGCTATACCCAAAAGTCAAACTCACCTGCTGCATGTATCACAGCTCATTTAACAATAGGCACTGAAACTCGAATCACTAATTTGTCAGAACAATGCAAAACAATGAAACAGAAAGTGGAATCACACAATTTGCCTTTGGGCACCAAAATCAGGAAGCTAGATAAATAGGTAACTAAATCATTAACTCATATACTTAGGGAAGACAGGGTTCCTCCCTATTAATCAAAGGGAACTCATAGTCCTGGAGCTTTCCCCTCCCTGCTTGGACACTGAGCACCAAAGCAATCTCAGGAAATTTCTGAACCCTGGAGAATACAATAGCAACAATGGCCTCTGCACTTCCTGCAAGCACTACGTTCGCTAAAAAAAATTTAAAAAAAAAACACAAAAGAACAGAACAAATTATGAATTTTTCACCCAGGTGCTTTCTGCTTTTACTTCTGAGACAGAATCAAGGTAACTGAAAGGTGTAGAAAGGTAGAAATTTATGTCTGACTGCTGGTCACAATTATTCCCTTGTATTTTGCATCCTGTTTTGCAAACCTTTCTTAAGCTAGTGAATGCTTACTTTAACAGTGCTGCTATTGCATTCTTCCTCCTGCTGAGTGGGAGGGAGTTGCTGTCCCTCCCCGTTCTGGAAATGCGAAGTGGAGAGAGGGTCTGTCTGGTGGGACTCCCCAGTTGTCTGGTGGGACTCCCAGCTGCCTGGACAGCCTGAGCTTCATATTATGCTTGTATTCAGCAGCAAAGATACAGAACCCGTACCTTCAAATACTCATAAAGGAAAATGATGGATAGTGAAAGAAAACGTATTTCAGATAATAGATTCTCATTCTCATCACCTTATTCCCACTATTCATGTAAGTTCTGTTTTAATCCTATCAGGCTTTATTCTGCCTAAGCTCTATGTATGTTTATCATACATTGTCATTAATGAATAGGGTAAAAGGTTGTAATGCCTCATATATCATGATGTATAAAAATGAGCTAAGTGATTGTGGCATCAAATCTATGCTTTATGCAGTTTTAAAATTGTTTAAATTCCTCCTAATCCGAATTAATTTCTAAAACTTGTAAAACCAGAATCATCCCTCAGCTAAATCTTAATACAGTGCTGTTTCTATGCAAACAGTACCTTTTCCCTTCATCTTTTTCTGTTTTATACAACAGGGAAGCCCACGTATAAATTAATTCATTTTGCAACAAACATCAGAACACTGACAGAAAAAAACATTATTCAGTAAAATTGCAGCATATTTGGACGGCACATCTTCTAGTTAGTAGGATCTGAAACAATAATAATGCATATTCCCAAGTGTATGCAGCAGCGATTTAAGAAGACTTTGAATTAAAGCAGTGTAAAGACATGCATCAGAAACCAGTAAAGCTTTTGTGTCACATGACCACAATTTATCCAACTTTTGGCAATCTATGTTAGTCCTAGGAAGTCATTATAGGCTCTTGCACATAAACGACTCATGCAAAAACAACATGGAGAGCTTTCAGGTGCCATGAGCCCTCACTTCTGACCATCTAGCCATCTTAAAAGGTTCTTTTCTCAAGTCTCTTCTGAAATCATCATTAGACAGAAACAGAGCAAAAACCCTGCCCTGTAAAAGCCCATGACAGGGAGCTGGATCACAAGATGGATACCAAATGTCAGCATCTTTTAGTAAAGCTGGCTTAAGGCTACTAATAAGAGCAATTCCTACACAACAGGAAGCACATAAACTTCTAGAACCTCCTGGGAAACAGGCTCCTGATGAGGAAGAACAAAAGCAATTATACCTTCAAGCAGCCGCTGTTATCTCTGATATGATGAAAGCTGCTTCATTTTCTCCAAAGAAGGTATATGTAGCCAAGAACTACAGATGGAAAAGTTAAACTATTCCTTTAGAAAATGCCCAAAAGAGTGTAGTCCTTCTCTTCTACCAGATGAGGATGAGAAATATCATGTTAGTAATTTACTTGAACTCATTTACAGTGTGAATTCATTAATCTGAACTTCTCAGGACACAAGAAGAGATTCAGATGAGAGCAATTTGCTTTTTCCTTGTAAACTCTTTATCTGTTTTTGTGAATTAACTTGTCATTTATGAACACACTTTATGCATAGGACCACAGATGGAGGAACATGTTCCGCTATGTCATTCCATTAAATTTAAAAATAAAATGTTCTTAATTTTCATGGCTTCTCAATCCTGCTCAGTTCAAGCTAATAGAAACTACACTATCACTGCTATTTGACCTTCTAATTGCTTTATTAAAAACTGGATTAATAATGAGCTTATGAATGATAGTCTGCCAAAGATATAACATCTTTTCTGTCAATCTTTAAAACAGAAGACAATGTAAGGCCTCTCCAGAAAAAAAATTACGGATTCTGAACAAGAGGAAAAAATGTATAGTTAGCATTACCAAAACCCTCAACATTATTGAGCCAGCTTTTTAGCTAAGAATACTTGCATTGGCTTGTGAAACTGGAAATGACACATTTAAAATATAAAATTAAGATGGTTTGCACACTTCCTGCAGTCAAAAAATTCTTTGAGGGATGAAAGTAATACTTTTTCCACCATTATCATCTTGCATAGTACAGATAAATAGACTTTAAACTGAACCACTAAGTTCTTGTCATGGGTTCTCACAAGAGGAGATATGCAGTTAGCCACAAAAAAAAAAAAAANTGATCTTGATTCACCACTCATCAGTTGTTTTATGGTGATCATTAGAGTCATGGTTATCAAAGCTAGTCTCAGGTTTTTACTAGACCTTGATGACTAACACACAAATCTAGGAAACAAGCTATAAAAGGAAAAGTCTTTTCTTCAAGTTCATGCAGTGAAGTATTGCAGACACAAGCAGTTAACATGATGAGGAGATCTGAGAAGTGTTAATCCGCTCACAACAATGTATTGATTGTATGCCAGTCAGCAATGGTCCTTGAAAGAAAGAAATTAATACCTGGGCTTTCCATTCAGTCTTTAAACAATTGTTTCACCCTTGCTTAGGTGGAGTTCCTGCCAAATGGAGTATCCTGAATGTGGTTTGCTCCTAATGCTTCAGGAAAACCAGATTTCGTACTTATTTACGTAGTAATTGTTCAGTGGGCTGGCATAGGTCCTCTTCAAACAACACCCTGAATTCAGACCTTGCTGAGCCTGGGAGAGCAGGATTTCTAGATTTCTCATTTTCTTTCTGCTTTCTAGCTGCACAAGAAGACAAAGTTACTGCTGCAAGTAAAGCGTTGGTGCCATTTACCTTCAACCTGCCATTTTGCGAATCTAGTACTCAATATTGTAATTATCTGCCTAATAAAGACAAGCATATATTAGGCTTATATGTATAAGCATTTCCAATGTTTAGCAGAATTTAGAGAAATCAGTTTCTAACAGTCTTTTATATGATGAAATATAATTTAACTGCTCAATTGTAGATTATTATTTCTAGCAGAAGTTATTTCTCAAATGTTTACAAACTACTGGTTTTGAAATAGGATATTTTTTTGCTATCCAAATTTTAATTTAGGGGAAGCTGTGTACAGTATTTGTAAGGGACAGTGTCTCTGTAGTGTTCTCTAAAAGTACAAAAGAAAATAAATAGTAATTACATTGGTTCTTTATAAGAAAAGTCAAAATTATTTCTTACAAAATAATCGGCATTGTAATCTAGCTACTGGGACTGTTAATCTTAGTACAGGAAGAATGCAGAAGAAAAATCCATCAGGTTGGCAAATTTATGTCAATCTTGGAAAAAAAAAAATTCCTTTGCAATGCTAGAGCTATTTTTACTCTAAAGCTATTTTAGAGTTTCATCCAACTTGTGTAAACTTGATTTAGGAGTGGAGTTCTGGGTCAAAGAAGACTGACAGTATCCAAGCAACAAGTGATGAATTAAACGACACTTTTCAAGTTGTCATATGTAAGAAGAAGGTGTACCTAGCAAAAGTAAAGATAAGGGGGGAAAACACAACAGCTCAAGACAAAATCTAGATATATTTACACTCCATCCAAACATACAGTATTTTTCTGAAAAAACCTTGAAAGCTCAAAGCGTAGCCAGTCAGCAAACCAATACACTGTCTCCACCATTTATCTGTGAGGGAGACTATTTACACAGACCTCACATAATGTGATCCTTCTTCTTAGACCTCATTCTACTACATGTCTTGCCATAGAGGGCAAAAACAGAAAGAAAACATTTATGAATTACTTTCGTCTCGCTGGAGCAGCACTCCATTACAATCCTGGAGAAAATGCTGAAGTTAATGTATTTTTATGACTCAAGACACCATAATGTTACAGCTTTGGAATCATGAAAGCAATAGTTGAATGCTATTTATTTAGTGCCACTGACTCTATTCCCTGTTTTCTTCTTTTTGTTTTTCCAGGTATTTGTCAAAGGTTTTGACAGCCCAAGAACGCCAAGTTTTTCAAAGTATTCAGAGCAGGTAAAGTGATCGTCAGGAGACCTTAAAGGTACAGCCCAGCCTGATCTGAAATATCAAGAGTGAAAAGGTAAAAGAGTTTTCATTATTATTAAAACTCTTATGTCATGTGTTGAAATTATCATTTTGACATCATCTGCTTATCTGCCCTGTGCATTTTATGACATGCATCTAGGAATACATCTGTCCAGATTTTCTGAATACACTAATTTGTTACTTAATGTGGCTGAACATATTCTGCCCGTCCAAAAAATATTAAACCAAAGTAATACGGGATTTATCTTCACTGAATATATTTTCATTTCAGTTTTGTCTCACCTGAATTCTGTAAGAGATAAGTCCTTTTAATCTCAGAAATACCCTTCACAGAATCATATAGAATAGTTAGAGTTGGAAGGGACCTTAAATATCATTTAGTTCCAACACTGCTGCCCAGGGCAGGGACACCTTCCACTAGACTAGGTTGCTCAAAGCCCCATCCAGCCTGGCCTTGAACACTTCCAGGGATGGGGCATCCACAGCTTCTCTGGGCAACCTGTTCCCATCTCACCACCCTCAAGGTAAAGAATTTCTTCCAATATCTAACCTAAATCTACTCTCTTTCAGTTAAAAACCATTACCCCTTGTCCTATCACTACACTCCCTGATCAAGAGTCCCTCCTCACCTTTTCCATGTGCCCCCTTTAAGTACTGAAAGGCTGCTATAAGGTCTCCCCCTTGCACAAGTCCAGGTAGATGATATCAGTTGCTCTCCTCTTATCCACTAATGCTGTAACACTGTCATAGAAGGCCACCAAATTTGTAATGAACTTCTACAGGAACTTTCTTATTTCTGGATATGGCTTTGTTCCTATTTGAATGAAATATTCTTTAAATTCCCAGTGACCTGAAAATTCCACAGATCATTTGTGGTGGAAATACCAGCACAGAGCATTTCTATTTCTGCAACTGTATACTTTCTAAGATTCTAGAAGCATAGAAAGATTGGAAAAGCTTCAGAAGGTATTAAAAATTTTTACATCAAATCAAGCAAGTCTGTGGACAAATAAGAGGGTGAAATTAACTGATCTTTCAGTTCTGTATCTTTTGTGGTTTAGCCATGTATCCTACCCTTTGAGTTAAACGCTACAGGGAGGAAAAGAGGATTCATCAACATGGACTCTCCCTACCCCATCTTTCAGCTTTTTAATTAGAACATAGATCTCTTGCAGGCACACACACACAAATCTGAAACAGCTCTGGTTTTGCACAACTATTCTGTTGAGTACTACCATCTCCACACACATTCTTCACTTCTCATTCAGCCAGTTTACTGATGTTAATGGCACTTCACAAAATAATTTTGGCCATGTTGTTTTCTTGGCAAATAATTTACAAATCTAGAAGAAAAAAAGTGCTTAGTTGAACTGGCATGCCAGAAGGTTAAGAAGCTGAATGCCTGGAATTCAGAGACAGCATCTGTGTGCAATAAAAAGAAGGTGCAAGGCAAAATCACTTCATGTCTATCACATCATGCAGGACCTAGGAATTAAGCCCAAGGAAGAAAAGTCATACACCTGACCCGTGAAGTAATTCAGAAAGAAGGACAAAGGCACATCAGTGGGAGAAGCAAAGAAGATTTTCCTGTGCAACCAGTCAGGTGCTCAGTTAACATCTGCATTATGTATTACTTCATGTTCTTTCAGTACTTGCCCAGCTACAGTAACATCTAAGGGTGTCTATGCTAATGCCTAGGAAGAAATCCTTTCACATACATACTTGTACAACTGAAATCTTAAAACTCTCGCAACTTGCAGGAGAACAAGTCAGGGAACTGCTATACTTTTATCATTTAACTTGAATGCTCCAGTAAGAACCTTTTTCCTAGTTTGATACCTGTTATCTCTGTGACTGGAAACTGATGTTCTCATCTGAATGAAACAGTACATAACACTGACAGTTTTGTGGAGCAATACGATTTACTGTGGTTTTGTATTTGAGTTTCAATAAATAAAACCAGCCCTGTTTTTTATCATGGTATACCATGCAGAGTCCACAATCTTGGCTAAACAACACATCAGTTAAAATTATTATTTTCTTCAAGAAGAATCAGCTCTCTCATAGATAAAATCTTGACCTTCTGAGAATGACTGTTACTTACACTGTTTATTAGAATGCAATTAAACTGTAAAAAGCATTCCAGTAAAAGCTGGTATTTTCTGTCTATGTCATGGTGCCAACTTTCAAATACATTGGCAAATAACTGTAATAGGAATCAGATTCTTTTATTCATCACAATTGTATCCCATTTTTAATAGGCAAGAAGAGTACTAGGACTGTAAAAATGCAAATAAAAATGTAGGTATTTGCAATCTTTGGATACTGCAGGTATTCTCTCATTTGAAAGTTAGAATGTGGTATGACAAAATTGTATCTACTTAGGCAAAGTGTAGTTACTACTCTTGAACTTATAACCAATTCCCCACTACCACAAAAATCCCTTAAAGTTGTTCTTTTAACTGACATTCTAACTTCTCAAGTGTTGCAATAAATAACAGCTATTCACTTCATCCAGCACATATTTAGGGGTGAGGGGAGAATTTCATGCACCTCTCTACCAATCTTCCACACAAATTCTGAGCAGTCGTCTTTTGCTGAGAGGCGTTCTAGCTGACGAGTAACACTTTAACTCCTCCTGCCAGTGTGCCTTTGCCTTCTGCTCCCAAACCAGGAATCAAAGTGTTATCCCTTCCCTCTTTGTGGGAAGAGTTTTGGTTTCTGTCTCCTATTCTTGTGCTCTCTTTCCTGAAAATTTCTGGGCAAAGCTCTTTTCAGTAACTTCCGGATTTTTTTTTGTATGACCTTAATCAGTTTCTTTACCAAAACTGCAACTTACTTGTTACCAGACATAAATGCTACATCGTAGGTAAGTATTTATGCAAGGGATTTTCCCTGTGACCAGAGGGACATAAAATTTTGCTGTGAGCTGTGTATTCTACTCCTTTGAAAATTCAGTCCTATATGCAAGTTAAACTAAAACATCACATTAAAAATGGATGATGTATTCTGACACACATACTCAGAGCTGACTTCATCAGATAGAATTCATGGCTGTACACAGACATATTTCCCAATAACACGACACCAGTAAAAATGTAAGGATGCAAAGAAGGCCAGACTTATACAATTTCAAAGAAAAATTAAGAAGATCCTAAAAGCTGTTTGCTGAAAGCTTTCACAATAGAAGTGTAATTTTAAAAAATGAGATTGGCGTGTATTAGGCAAAATCTGTCTATCTGAAATGTCCTGTAGCAGATGAAAATACTCCAGTCAGGACACTGACTAAAGCTATTGTTAAAGATAAGGGAGTACAATGGACAACAGGTTTCTTCTATTCCCTACTCACTCAAAAGATATACTTCCTTCAATTGTTTTTGGAAACCTGTCAGACATTATTTAGCACAAAATTTGAGATTACTTATAATAAGTTTTTACCCTTAAAATTAGTATTTTTAAAAATAAGGATAGACTCATACAGTGTTTACCCTAGGGAAGTACAATTTACACGGTGAAAACCAGTGGTTTTTTAGTTTTGAGGCTCAAGGCATTATAAGTTACTTGAAACTGCAGTAATTGTTAACAATGCTTTAGGGAAGTTACTGAACCTGTATTGCTAAAATCATTTAAAATCAGGTTAAAGTAAAAAACCTAAAGAACAGCATAGGTGTGCTTGTGAGATGCCTCAGAGAAAGCAGACAGCCTAGATAAATGTGAGCTAACGTGTTGGTAGGTAACAATCACAGTTTTCTAGGATTCAACAAAAAACAGAATTATCATAGTTCTAGCTATACAAATCAAGGTGTTTCAGTAGATTGCCAAAACACAAGATATCCAAATACTCAAACTGGAAATATGGCTACATTTCCAGCTTTCTTTTTAAAAAGGTTTTCAGACACATGACTTTCATTAGAAATACACACAACCCAGAGTAAAGAAGGTGCAAAGTAACCCTTCCAGGAATTTAAGAAATAAAACACCTCTTCTTTTATATTAGTCTTGCCACTACATTAACATGAGACAAGAAATACCCAATTAGAACAAAATATAGTGCTCTCAAAAGAAAAAGAGCACAAAAAGGACATTTTAGGAGATAAATCTGTTTGCTACATAAGCAGTGTCAGGTACCTCATCCAGTTCGAATGAAAGGTCTAACTGCAATGGACTGAAGTGTAACTCAGTCTTTGGTGAGCTTTTGTGAGCTTAGCAACAGGAGTCATCAGAAAAAAGATTCTTACACAGAAAGATACTTTGCACTACATGGAAAGATAGTTATGACAACGAAGACCTATCTCCTTTTCAAGAAGACAGACTGTAGGAAAAATTCTAGGAAATTCTAGTCCTAGGAAAAATTCTAGTGTGAAAATGCACTAGGTCGACAAACTATGTACATACGCCTATGCAGATCCATCCAGCTGACTTTCTCCAACCTCCCTTGTAACTTATCCAACAAAAAGACAGAGGTCTCAAAGATACTGCATTTCTACTAGTTTTCTACAATGGGCAGTGAGCAGATGTGAGAACCCTACTAACGCCTCTAATCGGGGAAACAGGAGGAAACCACATGAGACACCTCTCATCAGACACTACAGAGACCTCACAGAGGTGCACACCTGCAATATTGATTTTTGGGAAGCCAGCTTTCCTTAATATCACTATTTGCTCTTGAAACTATTAATACTCTCTTTTTTTTCTACAGACTGGAAGGCCTGAGGAAGTTGAGCAGTGGTTGTCTGCAGGCACACCAGCTGCAGAAAACAATCTTCTCTCAAACCTGCTATCTATCTAGTTTCAACTTCCCACAAAGATGCAGGAGGACACTAGCCTATGCAACTCTCATTTTCTAGACAAAGGAGGGTAGCATGGTATTCCACTCCTACTCCTGTGTACTGAGAAAAACAAAACAAAACACTTTCTTCCCACAAACAGCTCAGTCTTGAGCTTTGTTACCTGATGAAAGCTACCTTTCAAATATATATTACTAAAACTTCTCCAGAGTCTCATAAAAGAGAAAAAAAAAAAGACAAAGAAAAAAAAGAAGGAAAATAAAAAAAAACAAATACACAATCCAACCAAAAAATGAAAGCAAAAGCTACTCCCCATGCTGGAGAAAAAGGAGACAACCAAATAATATAGGAAACACAGAAACTCAATATAAAAACCTAAGAACTGACAAGAGAAAACAGGAACTAAACTGTGGTTTCTTCTTCAATTAAATCAACAAAACAAATAAAAATAAAACCATTCCCCAAAATACAAGGCAAATAGATAGAGCTAAATCTTTCCCCATCTCAAAGCTTGTGCTTCCTCCATGCATGAGTCATACCTCTAATTCAAATTCCTGACAGTCCACCAGGACATTTACTTATTCAACCAGCTGCTTCCAACTACCTGTTAGAGGTGGAATGCCTGCCTCCTAACTAACTCTTTTTTGTGTCTAAGTAACTAGAAACCAATCAAACTTATGTGAAGAAAAGTTTCATGGCTTTTTTTTTTTTAATTTAACAAAAAGACTTCTAATTCTTGCTTTTAGAATATACCCATTTCTGCTTTGACCAATGTTTTTCTATCATAGGCACAAATTGAAATACAGAAAATTCCATTGTAAATATGAAAAACACCCACACCATTTTTACAGGGAGAGTGGCCAAACACCGTAACATGTTGTCCAGAGAGGTTGTAGAGCTTCTGTCCTTGGAGATGTTCAAAACCCAGCTGGATATGACCCTGAGCAATCTGCTCTTCCTGCTTCTGCTTTGAGTCAGGGGGGTTGGCTAGATGACCTGCAGAGGTGCCTTCCAACCTCAATTACTCTGTGATACAGAAAAAGGAAAGAGCATACCAGAAAGGAAGGGAGATACTGAAACAGTTGCAGCTGCACACAAATAAAACCCACTGTTTCAGAAAGAAAAAGAACAGTGGTAAAATATAATGTATTTTGCAACCATCTGGTGTTTTCTGTTTTCTGTGTGCTGCCTGTCTTGGTTGCTATTCTTTGTGAGGAGTTCATCAGTCTGATATATAAGATCATCAGACCTACTTTCCTCAGTGTAGGCTATGTGAAGGAAAATCAAATAAGAGTATGGGGAAAGAGAAAAGGGCTGGAAGAAGAAAAGGAAAGTGTTTTTAAAAATACTAATTCTTCCCAGTGGTAAATGTGTGTAATTGTGGTCATCAGCTGGTCAAATTTCTTTCCCACTGTCCTGTTCCATGTATGTTTCTACACTCTAACATATTATAACCTTTTTTTGTTTGTTTTCAGTTAGATTTATATAATATGAGAATTTAAGTGTGCTTTTCAGGAAGTGGCAGCCTCTACACTGATGTCCCGTTCTGTAGGGCCACTTCTAATAGCCACATTTCTAACAAATGAATTGTCTCATGTTAAAGGCTGACACAGAACTGAGGGGTGATCTCAAGTTAGTCAGACTAATTTCTCTTTTTAAATCAATTTGTGTTTAAAGTTGACATTCAAAACATTCTGGGTTAGTGGTCTAAAAGGCAACTGACTCTCACTTCGGTTAATCTAAGTAGCCCTTACTAGTAATCACAAATAAGGAAACCTCAGGAAATCTGTCTTCTTTGGGAGGACTTAAAGGTATGGATAACTTTAGCTGATCTTTCCTTCTAAGTAGCAAAAGAGGTGCCATGTATGTGTTCCTAAAATCCAGAAGGTCACTTACAGGATAAACACTAGGTAACTTCTATTGGCAAAGGCCACATGTAAAGCTGATGCGGTCCACAGGATGAGACCTGGGATGGAGATGACCAGAAATCATTCCATCCTCCCACCTCCCTTTCTTTTTCCAAGATCAGCTAGGTTACTCAAGTACTTCAATCTCAAATTATCATCTGTTAATGGCATCCACATGAATGCCTTTGGGAAAATGATAGTGATAATGTCAGATTCAGTTGTCCTGGAAATGTCCTTCAGTTCCACACTAAATGAGAAGCTGTAAAAACTAAACCACAGTACTAGCAAGTTTAAAAGGCAAAACAATGTAACTCCTCTATAGTCTAGCAGAAGGAAAATTTAGGCTTTACAAACATCTGTCTCTCCCTGAAGTTTGTTTTTAACAGCTTCTCAGAAAGACTAAGTTCTCTCACTAATCAGAAAATCATTCTTTAAGAAGCCATTAAGAGAAAAGGGGGATAATTTGGGCTTAGTTAATTACAAACTGTCCTGGCTGTGTTCCAGATAGGTTTGTGTACAGTTGTATGAATACCTAAATATTCTGGGGAGCTGGAGGAACTTAGGTCTGCTTAAAATTAAAGATGTTGGAAGGCAACTGTTTAAACCAGGATGGGCAACACAGTGAGGGGTGTAACTGCTACAAGACAAAAAAGCCTTTGAATAGTAGTACTCTCAGCTTGAAGTATAGGACATAAATTTCTCCAGACCTGCCAACAGTATGGTGTGGTCTCCCCACTATTCTCCAAAGGTAATATGAAAGGGCTTAGCAGTATCAAAAGAGCAAAGAAGCTACTGAGATCTATAGGACTTCAGTCCTATCTAATGGGATGTTACATGTACAGACGAGTAAACCTCTTCATAAAACTGTGATTAAAACCTTTCAGCTTTCCTTTCTTTTAAACCTAGTTAGAAAAAACTAAATCCTAAACTATCTCTGTTCCCTCAGCCAACAAACACAAATTTTATGTTTGACCTGAGAAACATGCTGGCTAGCCAACGAGGAATTTTCAGTGACTTATGAGCACAATTAAAAGCTTATCTTGAATACTGTGATAACTTTTAGTTTTATGACTGCTGTGTCGTAAAGATATATAAGACCCGTCATTACCTATAATATCTGAGCCATAAAGACTTCTGTATGTGCAAACTGAGGAGTTTAGAGCCTCGTAGTTCTCAACTGATCTCATTGGCAAAATAAGACATGAAGGATCCAAGTATGAGATAGTAGCTACAGAATACTTTAGTTAAGCTTGTAACTTTTTGGCTCAGGATAAGAATGCCTTAGAGGAATTAAATCTCAGGAATGACTAGAAGGTAGTGAGTGTACACATTAGAAGAAGGAAGTCAGTAAATAATATTAAAAATTAAGATAGCAAGAAACGTTCTTGGTAAGACCTGTAAGTGTGATATTTCACCATAATTGGGACAGATAGAAGTGGCAATTGTTCTTGCCACTCGCTTCTTCAGCCTTTCCTTTTTTTTATATGTCAGAATAAAAACCTTAATTTGACCACTGCAGTTATGTCCCACATACAGTAAAGAAGCTGTGATCTTCATTTGACAAAAGGATGCCCCTAACTGCATCTGTTAAAATCCTACATCTTGAGGGTAGCTGTTGTTGAGAGCTAGCAGTTCAGGGCACACGTAGGACATGTGCTGCTTCAGTCTCATCATGCCTTAAACTACAACTCGTAGAGACAGTTGCTGTGTGTCATACTCATTCCTTCCCATCAGCTGCAGGTGATTAATTCCTTCTGGAAACAGGATACTCTGCAGATGCAATTTCAAATGTTCTGTCATAGACACTGCAGGTACGGCTCCTTTACCAACAACCTTGTGAGACTACTGAGAGGGCATTTACTGGCACACTTATGCTCTCCATCAATGACTTTGAAGGGATTGAGGGAAAGACAAAATGAACAGCTTTGTAATGTGATCACTTTCAATGGCATCAAGTTTAGAAACATTTCTCTTGCTACCTCTTTCTAACTTCACCATGTTGTCTTCACCATGTTCTCTACTGAGCAGGATGATAATTTTTCTAAAGTGGACATTACTGATTAAAACAGGTGAATGTACCAGTGATCTGCTGCATGGGTTGTATCTTTCAACAAACTTGTTAAAAGATACAATATATCTTTGATCAATAGTATCATAGGAGGTGATCTTGCCCTCCCCTCCTTGTTATCCATAAGTTTCTGGAGAAACCTGCAACAGCTGAGGCATATTTCTACTTGGCAACATAAATTCTCTTAAGCCTGCCAGATCCAAGCATGCATAAGGCCTGACTTAATTTGTCATGAACTTACTACAACAGAGAAGTTAGTGTTGAGATAGATTCAGTTCTGAGTAGAGAAGAGTGGAAATCAGGGTACAAACCCCACCCTTTTTTGTATGGCATGCTGCTAACAACTGTCAGGGCAATCAAAAGGAAAACAAATTTTCTGTCTCTCCTTGGAAAATTAAGCTTTGATTAATCCACTGCCTACCTTTAGACAGCAGATTGAGACAAACTGCAGACGATCAGACTATGAACAAATAGGAACAGTTACTACAGGCAGCAGGGTGACTCTTATACACTGCATAGATTTCTCATCAAATAGTCCACAAATCTTATTCTGACACTGAATCTCTTGGGTGGGCGGCAGCATGGGTATTCTTTCTGGACAGCAATAAGCAGTATGACCAACCTACTACTAGTGAGATCCAGCAATGAAGAAGCATCGCACCTGAAACTTCAGTTCAAAGAAACTCAAACTTAAGAAAACAGTCTTTGTTCTGAACAGCCTGCATTAATAAGCAGGCGACACAAAAGGATGCACAAATGTTTAAAATTAATCTTGTAGGTTTCAACTTCAATTCTTGCATCAAGTATGGGCATCTTTCCTTGCCCAAATGTACTACCTTGCAAAAATATTAGTACTCCATGAATTGATCTCTTACAGTGCATTTTGACACAAAATTAATGTAATACATCTTTTGTACACCAGGCACTGAAAGAAAGCTGATAAGTAGAAGTAAATTATGCACTTCTGAAATACCATCCATAGAACAAGCTGAAATGTACCCAGAAACACTATGGAACTGTGAATCATTTTGACCAATTAAATACATTAATATTCCACTTTCTTGTCTTCCTAAGTGCTCTTTGATGCAGAGGAGGTCATAGCTTCTGCAGCAGTGGCAGCAAAGGTTTCTGTAACTGAAGTGATGGAAAGAGCTGGAGAGGCTGTTGAGAACAAGCAAAGATCACCAAATCAGTGGCAGCTATTAGCATGGATGCAGCTCCAGAGGCAAGCATGGGCCAGAAAAATGCTGTCAGTTTTGACACTCTGCTGGTAACATCAGAGGAATACCAAAAAGTGATGAGGCTCTGCATGATTATTTTGTATTAACTCCTCTGAAAAGAGGAAACATGACTGAGTTCCTGGGATAAATCAGTTTAATGCTAACTGGATCTAAGTGTTATTTGATATTGGATTATGCTATCTACAGATAACATCTACAAAACACCAGTAATGCTCTTCCTGGTGTGTATAAGTGAGATTGAAGTTCTTCACAGGAATGAAGCAAAACTAAAACTGCATTTCTCCTTCCTTGGTAAAGTGGCGGACTCTGCAAGCAAATATCCAGGGAAGGGTTAGAAGCTCGTCAAAGTTAAGCAGTTTTTCAGAAATGTAGTGAAGCTGCTGCTGCTAAGCATGTACTTTTAACAGCAAACTGGTATGCTAAATGTTCAAATTAGAACGTGGCTTCCATTTGATCAAATGAAGTGGAATCACTTCTTGAGTGATTTAAACTTGGACTTATCTCACCTCATCTGTTCAGGATAGAAAGATACTTCAGTCCCAGGGAGTTCAAATGAAACATAAGCAATTGGTAACACTAGTGACAAAACCCGCTCTTACTTGTTATAGCAATTCATAACTGCAAAGGAGGAGTTAAGGAATCATCCTTGACTAGCCATTGCAACAGGTAGTGACAGGTACGGTCAGACAGAACTTGCATTCAGGCACTCTTTGGAACTATGTTCCCTTAAGCATACAAAGTAGTGCTTTATGACTGCTATTTCCCACCATCTCACACTTCCTTTGAAAAGCAGAGATGTTATGTGGCATCCCTACCTTGGAAATAGCTGTCTTCCTCTAGGATCGCATGCTACACATTCTCTGAGGATTTGACCTATAAACTAATGTTCTTCACTGCTGGATTAAAGGATAGGCTTTCACTGAAGATTAGATTTAATCCTCTTGTCATATCAGAGTTCACTGCCTAATGAGTATAAATCAAAATCACAAATTCCTGTCTTGAGATATCCACAAAATTGCATGTTATGGCACCTGTTACGGCTGCATGAATGCTCATAGCAAAATATCCATAGGAGGCTGGACTAAAACTAGTTGTACAGAAGAGGCTGGCATGCATTAACTTGTTCTTGATCTCTTCCAGGATGGCATGCAGTCATCTAGCAGCTGCCTGTACCTTTCTTCCCTTAGCTAGAATAACCCTTGTTACTACTTTCAGCTAAGTTTACAAAAGCTCTGGAGGGGTTTGAAGCTGCTTCCATAGAGCAGGTGGGGAAAAACAAGAAAGTTACTACATGTGTCTGGACTCTTATTTCAATCAAATTCCACCAGGGAGCCCAGCAGGGCTCCATGGTGAAAATGAAACAAGTTGGGCAGAGCATGAGGAAAATCTTCTTCCAGATTCAGCAAGCAATTCCCCTGGCAAGTAACTGTGTGAAGTCTTCAAACACTCTTAATGTTCAAGTCTCTTGGTTCAAGCTTAACTAGAACAGGATTTCCCTGATCAGCCTGTATGTGCATTGTACTTAGATAGTGGAGTGGCTGACACTCACTCTTTGCTTGCTAATGAAGCGTTTCCCAAATTTGGCATAAGATAATTTCTGGTCCTCCCCAAAAAATAAATCTATTTTGATCAATTAAAGAAATTTGTCAACAGTAAACTGAATACAATGCCTTTGACATAACAGCCACTGTTCTGACAGAGTTGTGCTCTAAAGTCTTAAATAAAACCTGCTAACTTTAGTGGAAAGGTCCAACACTTGTGTATGACATACATACTTTTCTAATCAAGCAGGTTGTGCACATGTAGACATTTCTGTACATACACTAGCTCAGCTGTAACTTGAACACATTCACACTAGGCTGTAAATCTGTAGTTTATACACAAGATACTTAAATGTTCTACTATTGGGAGGTCTTGGTCAAAGAGAAAAAATGTAGATGGTACATTCAGGAATTTGTCCATCATCAGCCACATGTCACTAGTGTCAACTCACTTCTTACAAGCTGATAAGTAGTGTGAATGTAGTTTGCTGTACCTTCTGATCTCAGAGAAGGGACTCAACGCTTCCTATTTGCCTCTCAAACCCTAGCTGGACTGATCCAAGGAAGTGGACAAGAACCTTCAATATAGCAAGGAGAAGCAAAAGCAGCTCTGGCTCGAGTGGAGTAGGAAGCAGCCTGGAAGAAACAAAGACCTGGAATCTGCCCAGCCAGTGGTATATCACCAATCAGTACAACTAATGGATAAGCATCACTGAAGGCATACCATTCAGCTGCACTTCGGAAGTCCACCTTGGACTTCCGAAGGACAGACTTTAGCCTGTTTAGGAGCATAGTTGAGAGTGTCCCTTGGGAGACAGTCCTGAAGGGCAAAGGTGCCCAGGAAGGCTGGTCATACTTTAAGCAGGAACTCTTAAAAACACAGGAGAAGGCCATCCCCATGTCCCGAAAAATGAGTCAATGGAGAAGACCAGCCTGGCTAAATAGAGAGCTGTGGCTGGACCTCAGGAACAAAAGGAAAGTTTACATTCTTTGGAAAAGGGAGTTGGCAACTTATGAGGAATACCAAGAGATAGAGAAGCTATGCAGGGGGAAAATTAGAAGGGCCAAAGCCCAAGCAGAACTCAGCTTGGCCACTGCGGTTAAAGATAATAAGAAAAGGTTCTTTCAGTATATCAATAGAAAAAGGAAGACTACGGAAAATGTGGGCCCACTGATGAATGAGATGGGC
>VYXH01003295.1:54422-68751 GCA_013397275.1 Burhinus bistriatus
GAGGAAAGGCTGAGAGAGCTGGGACTCTTTAGCCTGGAGAAGAGAAGGCTGAGGGGAGACCTTATTCTTGCTTGTAAGTATCTAAAGGGTGGATTGAAGGAGGATGGAGCCAGACTCTTTTCAGTGGTTGCCAGTGACAGGACGAGGGGCAACGGGCACAACTTGGAACATAGGAAGTTCCATTCAAACATAAGAAAAAACTTCCTTACAGTGAGGGTGACAGAGCACTGGAACAGGCTGCCCAGGGAGGTTGTGCGGTCCCCTTCTCTGGAGATTTTCAAGACCCGCCCGGATGCAGTCCTGAGTAATGTGCTCTAGGCATTCCTGCGTCAGCAGGGGAGTTGGACTAGATGATCTCTAGAGGTCGCTTCCAACTCTAAAAATTCCGTGATTCCGTGATTCTGTAATAATATTAGGTACTGTGTTTCTGATTTTCTGACTCTTTACAGCATGTAGAGTCTTGCGCTCTGGCAGCAGTCTAGTATTATCTAGCTCATGAAGGACATCTGTCTTTGCCTGATGTCTGGCATCCATAGTTTCCCAGCTGACCACACTGAAGATGTCCATGCCTCCTCTGCCACCACATCCTTCCAGAATCTTTCTAGGAATGATTTCTGCCAGAGTAGAGTGAGAACAAATAGAGCAAAGCAGTGTCTGGATGTCTTACTGGACTACCTAATTCATAATATCCCTTTAGAAAGCATTTAGAATCCTTCAATTCTCCTGACAAATCTTTGGAGAAGGAGTAAGAAGAAGGCTAGATAACTTCAACTAACAGCATTTTGGACTTGATAATGTAGAATTTTAATCATACTCCTTCTCTGTAGAGTATCAAGAATAGTCAGAAGAGCTAAATATAAACTGTTGTTTTCTTAGCTTATGTAAAAGTGACTGGTTCATGATGGGGTTAGTACCTCTAGAATTTATCTAGAAGATAAATCAATATTTTTACATAAGGCTTGCTTTTCCTGCCTGCAGCCTTAACTCTTATTCTCTGCAAGCAGTACCCCTTGTAGTCAATCATTAAGCTGCAGATACCTGAATTACAACAGGATTTATATAGAGCTAAAAAGGTAGGAGGGCAGACTTCAACTGCTGTGCTTCAGCATGGACAGCACTAGTGCATGTAGTTCAAGGAGGATCACATATGCAGTTTTTACATTTTTTTCCTCTGTACTAAAGCTTCTTCTGCATAGAAAGCTTTTATGTGTGACATAACACCTATCTATATCCTGTCTAGCTAAACACCTGCTGTCAGTCAACGCAACACTAAGCACCAAAAATGAGATTAGTCTAACCTGTCTGTTGCAAACGACGTATTGATCTTTTGGAACAGATCCCCTGAATTACCATAAAATACACTAATTTTAAAATGTTCTACACAACAGTCTTACTTCAGAGTATATACTTATTGCATCCTCAAATGACTGCCTCATTCTTTCAAATGTAAACTTATTTGTGCATAAGAAGCAGGAGGGAAGTTGAAAACCCCTTTAAATAAACAGCTTGTAAGCACTAGAGCCTTGTAATAGTTCTGCTATCCTGATAAGTGATATCAGGGTGCTAAGGCACATAGCTAAGGCTTATAAGAATGCAAGTAAGTTCTAGGCAACAGCAGCTCCATTATCTCTTGAGGGAAGGCTGTAGGTCTTCAAAAATGCAGCCAAGCTTCTGCTGGATCCTGAGTTAACAGGATGACCATCTCTAGTCAACGTATAATGTGTCCTCCATCTCATTGTTCAATAAACTGGAGGCCTTCGGCTATTTTCTCTGTTATATTATCTTAATTTAGATCAAAGGCATTCACTATTAACAACACATACCCCCTCCCCCACCCCACCCCCAACACCAAGATCAGGACTGGGGAGAAAGTAAAGAGGTAAAGAAAGTAAAACTTAAGGATATGTGGCAGAAAAGAGGATGGTATTTCTATTATTGCTTTCCTTCTTGCTTGCAATTGTTAGCAGTATGTCTATGAACTTAATTTTGACATAATTATCTTTACTTCTCCCCATTTATTTTCCTCAGAGCCTTTCGTAAACTTTCTTAACAAAAAGAACTCTTTGTATGGTACAGTTTATTTAAGACCGTTTGACTGGTGAAGTCTTGTTCCAGCAGGAACAGTGCGCACCTGTGGGTCTTATACCCCATTGTGGGAGAGGTCTTCAGCTCCCCTCTGTAAGGAGTATGGCTTTCAAAGAATAAAGGCTAAGTTAAAAGACTGGCAAGTCTGCCTGTTGTCTCTTTCATTTTTCTTTTAAAAAGAACATTTCATTGTAAACTGAGGTTGTCTGTCATTCCATTGGTTGAACCTTGGTCCATTTCTGATTTCTTCTCACTTGTCTTTTTGTGCTATTTGACCTTTTCTTTTATACCCTTCAAAACAACAAGGTTAATGTGATGCATTTCAGTTGATACTTCTGTTACGCTGCCACAGATTCAATGCCTGTCTTCTGCAAAGTCAGAGTCATACTTCTGAATGTAGTACCCTCATATAATTATATGAGGCTTAGTACAAAGTATACCTATGCTGAGAACAACTCTTTTCTCAAGCATCCATCCATAATGGATTATGTTATGTTCCACTTTCAGCTTCAAACAGAAGCTACCCTAGCTGAGCACAGATATGTTAACTTTGCTGTTTTAAGAAGCTGCTGACTGCTTAGACAGAAACTCTTCTTAGTCAGCTTCTGTGCAATAACTAGCTGTCAAAAAGGGTCAGTTGTGCTCTCTGTCTTGCCCTATATTGTTCCTGTGTGCATGTATACATATAAAGTGCCTGAGACTAAATTACAGCACTAAAGTAAAACTAAGTTTTGATCCTGAGACAAAGAATAGTAATAATCTCCTGTATGCCTGTCTCCAACACGTATGTGCTACGACAAATCCTATGACTGAACACAAACACCCCTCCCCAAGTTTTGCTCTTTCTCTTTTGCAGTTGCTGTGTTTATGGCAAAGTTCATAGCTGGAGATGCCTAAAGAACACTGAAAAAACACTTTGTTGTTGTGAAATCTAAACACAAAATGCTTTTGTTAACTGAAATGATGACTTGGAAATGGTTGGCATTCATCCTTGTCCCATTCCTTTATGTGCAGCATATCCATGAAAATGTTATCACCTACTGATAACTACATGGGAGCATCCAGTCCTGCAATAAAGAACTCCAGAAATTCATGTCAGGAATCCTTCTTGAAAAAAAAGATTTATTTTTTTAACATAACTTTGCTCCGATATTACTGTCTGTCCTTTTACCCAGATTTGAATCATTACATAGTACAACTGTGGGGGTGGGAGGACCATCTTTAAATAATAGTGAACTTTGCACTGTCATATGGGATATGAAGTGTCAGAATGTTAATTTATTCCCTCTACATGTATAGAAGCTATTCTGTTTTTAATCAGAAGATCATCATCTTCCTATAATGAAGCTCTGTCAGCTTCTACACAATCACTAGCTGACTTTCCAGAATTAGGAATAGTAGCAGTGTTACACAAAGCTAGGTGCAGAGCCACTGGTTTAATTTATTGTAGGGGTCAGCACTACAGGTTGTCATAAAACTGCAAGACAAATGGATCCAACAGAAAACAACTGTCAAACTTGTATGAGGTTTTTGGTTTGGAGTTGGGCTTTTTTCAGTGAACTGATGGATGTTGCTTCATTTTCTGGCTTGTAAACTTGATTGACCAAGAATCTATTTTTAATACTCTCCAGTTTTGATCCTGTTACGCCTCACCTCTAAAATGAAGATAATAAAATTTGAATGTGTTGAAAGTCCTGGAAGATAAACACTTTTCTATTTCATGAAGCCCAGACTACACAGCATCATAAAGGAGTCTAAGGAAATCAATTCTCTTTTCAGAGAGAGGCTAGAAAAGGTGTAAAATAAATTGCTTTCCACAGATCCCAAGTCTTTGGGCTCCTTATCCCAGACCATAGCTTCATTTGAAGTGAGAGCTCTGGGTGCAGCTTGGTGCTCACCACTTCCTCAAGAAATTCTGCATTTCCTTTTGGACACCTGAAGAAAGTCTTTTCCACTGTAACATGGAGCCTTTCAGAGCATCTGTCTAGGTAGTTCAGGAGACCCTGAAGAGATTTACTAAGCTTTGTCCAGCCTGAGGGGCAAGTTCAGAGATTGATGTGGTTTGACTAAACACCACACAGAAGCTTGCTTACTCCCCCCCAGGTGGGATGGGGGAGAGAATCAGAAGAGTAAAAGTGAGAAAACTTGTGGGTTGAGATAAAGACAGTTTAATAGGTCCAGCAAAAGCCACACATGCAAGCAAAGCAAAACAAGGAATTCATTCACTACTTTCCATCTGCAGGCAGGTGTTCAGCCATCTCCAGGAAAGCAGGGCTCCAGGTAACAGTTACTTGGGAAGATAAACGCCGTAAGTCTGAACATTCCTCCCTTCTTTATTCTTCCTCCAGCTTTTATTGCTGAACACAACATCATATGGCATGGAATATCCCTTTGGTCATTTGGGGTCAGCTGTCCTGTTGTGTCCTCTCCCAACTTCTTGTGCACTCCCAGCCTACTTGCCGGTGGGGCAATGTGAGAGGCAGAAAAGGCCTTGACGCTGTGTATGCACTGCTCAATAATAACAAAAACATCCCTGTGTTATCAACACTGTTTTCAGCACAAATCCAAAATACAGCCCCATGCTACCTAGTATGAAGAAAATTAACTCTATCCTAGCCAAAACCAGTACAGAGAACCAGCATCACTTAACAGCATGGGTTCAGGGAGCAGTAAATGGCTGAGAGTGTCTTCCTGCAAGGGTACAAAGGCTGGAGGTGACTCCATTCCTATCACCTTGATAGAAATCTCCTCAAAAGCAGGCATAGCCATGCTAATGTTATGTTCTGTAAAGCTATGGAATGTAGCAGTGTACTTTTGTAAAACTACCAGCTGTTCAAAAACAGTCAATTACCAGTATCTATCAATATATAAGACCTGGAGTATGGTCTTTCTTCAGACACCTGCCCAAGTGAAAGTTGTAGTCCTGATTTCTACACATAGATTAGTAGATGGCTTGCATCTTCTGGCTCTAACTGTCAGGAAAGACCAAACTCAGAGAGAAACAAAGATTTGGTTTCTTTCAGTTGAGAAACAAAAATCCAATCTGTTTTCTTGTTGTTGTTTTATAAGGTTTATTCTATTTGTGAACATCTCCATTCTTCTTTATATCTGACATCTATCCATGAATAGTCTGTTTTGAAATATGCAGTATCTTAGCAGAATTACAGATTAGGGTACTTTCAATTGGGCCGTCGTATTCTCAGGAGCAATTCAGCACCACAGAAATTTAGATACTTCCTTACATTCAGCAAAATACTAGCTGCTCCTAGAAATCTACAGAATTTTCAGTCTTTACTTAAGGGAACAGTACCTGCTTAAAATTCACATTGCCAGGCACACATATGTTAATTCTAACTCCTAACATCAAAACCGCCTTATGTGTTCTTTGTTTACAGCTGCTTCCATGTGTCCAAACAGTGCCAAACACAGTACGATTTTGGCAGTGACAGCAACATCTGGAAGCCATCACATCATGTACATAATATTTATGAAGCCAAAATTTCATCCCAAGGACAGTCAAAAGTCCAGACTTCATAATGATAGAAGAAGAGAGCAGAACTGCTCCAAATAATGGGTTGGAAAACTGAAGGGCCAGATCTTCAAAAGCACATAGCTATGAACAATAAAGAATTCTTTTCTAAAAATATTTATTATTTAAATAGCTGCAGTTTGCAAAAGTTTGGCTTAAAGAATTCAGTATGGTTTTGGAATGGTACGGAAGATGGTCAACGTACAGTAAAACACCTTGGTTCATGAAGCACCAGAATGTAATCCTGGGAAAATCAAGACTTGGGAGAAAAAAATGTCTTTTTTTTTTTTTAAAAAAAAAAAAAAAAAAAAAGANCACCTACCAAATGCTACAAGGCCCATTCAAATTAACCATTCCTTTGCACAGGTTTCTTGATGGAGCATTAAAAAAAATGTAGCACATATTTTTTTCCACACACTTCTTAGAAGTGGCATGTTCCAAATGATTCATGTCTGCATTTCTCACAGCATTACTTAATCAAGCAAGTACTTGCAAATCTATAAATTCATGCTTTAAGATCACAAGCTAATGGCTTCAGTCCAACACGTCAGTACTCTGGATAGGGATATCCCCTTACATAGATAGTCTTGGGAGGAAATGGAAGAAACTGACATGAACCAAGGTTTATGGAATATATAGAGAGAAGACAATGACAGAGTGAAAGGGAAGGAGGATTTAGTAATCATGTCCTGGAGAGATGCAGGACAGGAAGATTTCTGAAAAGAAACAACAGCTCATATTATGTAGTGCAGTTTTTGTAACAGTGAGGTGGGGGGCTCAGTTAAACCGAGTGGATGCTGGGAATTTCTGACAGCTCTGCTGAGGCTTCCAGAGTCCTCAGAGTGACTGGTCCCACTATGTGGAGCCCTCGCTATCCTCCGCGCTCACTGGATTTTTAAGGAATCAGCCAGCAGGATTAGACCTTAATATGGGATTTGGTGACTATAGTTTCACTTATTGCATTTCTCACTAGCCTAGGAAACCATTTTTTGCATATCATAAGTACCTACTTATTACCAGAATTTAAATTTAAATTTAAATAATGGCATAAAAAAACATTGCTCCTCATGTTATAAGTAGGTAAGCAGTGGAGTAAAACAAATTAGCTGAAGAATGAAGCTGTATTTTTCAGCAAGTGTAATTTGGATCAGCTCCACTGACCTCAGTGATCACGTGTTAGTGGTGAATGTGGCACAAAGAAGCCTCTTTTCCTTCATACTCTCTGCAGGTCCTTCATGGATTAGGTACATTTGGTGCATAAACTCCACGAGGTCTCTAATGAAAACATTCTCAAGATGCTGGGTTAGGATAACAGCCCCTAGAACTGATACAGAAAATGGTGCAGGGGCTTTTGAGTTCCTCCTAGTGAGTTCTGTTGCAGGAGTTTATCCATTCATTTTCACTCTTAAAGAGCACAAACACCTTTCACCAATTAATCTAGGCAAACTAAATGTGCTAGGGATAATCTCTAAATCACTAGGACTTTGAGTAGGTTAGGAGTATCCTATTTTAACCTAAGTGAATGACTTTGTTATGTGATTGCCAGTTAATTTATCGGCATTAAAAGGGTTAAAAATGCTCACCCTTCAGCCTAAAATTAACTGTAAGAAAAAAAGGGGAAGTAGCTCTAATCAAAGCGCTTTGCTGTAAAAGAGATAATAGAGTGCAGAAAGACTCTAGGTGGTGATTTCATGTGGTCCCAATACAGGTATGAATCCTGCTCTTATTGTTTTTATCCCTGCCTCAGGTACAACAGCGTTTCCCTCCCACTCCCTCATATCAGCTCATCCTGTTGTAGTACATCCATCACTCTAAAAGCTGGCAGGAGACACAGTTTTCTGCTGACATCAATTAAGCACAAAGTAAGTCAGGCCTGCAAGCCCAGTTTTCAAGAAAGCTAGTGGAGTAAAACTGCACAAAAAGAAACGCTCCTGAGCATTCCCATGTGACAGGAGAGGAAATTCACTTTCAGGTCACTGAAATAATTGCATCTGAAACTCCCTCCCTACCCAGTCTCAACACATCCTCCTGAAACTGCTCCCAGAAATGCCAGATAACTATGATGAGAGATAAAGAAGCAAATGGCTAAATATTTGTTTTGTTCTTTTTAGCTCATTGAAATTGTAGCTCATTTAAAAATTTCCACTAATAGACCTGGCCATACTGAAAACAATTGTGATTATACCCTCTCTACAGCATGGACTTACTGCGTTGACATCCATAGTTTTCCCTTTCCCAAGCCATCCTTGATTACTGATGTTCTACTATTGTCTATTGACTTTGCTCTGAAAATGGTGATTTCTGGAAGAGGACAGAGGACATAGCTGGAGGAAGAAACCTCTTAAATTTCTGCTGCAAATCTGTGAGAAATCATCTCTTAGAGTCCCTAAGATTTCAACACTGTGGTGAGAACTGACTCAGAGAATCGATGTAACCTGAAAGAAAGGACTGATTTTTCTCCCCTGGAAGGTTTGGCCTCCTGTTAACATTCAGAAATCACAGAATCAAAGCAGTTTGAAGGGACCTCCGGAGATCATCTTGTCCAACCCCCCTGCCAGAGCAGGGTCACCTAGAGCAGGTTGCACAGGATGGCGTCCAGGTGGGTTTTGAAGGTCTCCAGAGCCAGAGACTCCACCACCTCTCTGGGCAGCCTGTTCCAGTGCTCTGCCACCCTCAAAGGAAAGAAGTTCCTCCTCATGTTTAGATGGAACTTCCTATGTTCCAGTTTGAGCCCGTTACCTCTTGTCCTATCACTGGGCATCACTGCAAAAAGACTGGTCCCATCCTCCCAGCACCCTCCCTTTAAGTGTTTGTAAGCATTGATGAGATCCCCCCTCAGTGTTCTCTTCTCCAGACTAAAAAGACCCAAGTCCCTCAGCCTTTCCTCATAAGAGAGATGTTCCAGTCCACTGATCATCTTCGTAGCCCTCTGCTGTACCCTCTCCAGCAGTTCCCTGTCCTTCTTGAACTGGGGAGCCCACAACTGGACACAGTACTCCAGATGCAGCCTCACCAGGGCCACTCCAGCGACAATCTACCTATGCAAACCTGGTGTTCGTGTCCTAACAACAAGCAATTCTGGCCTGACCTGTTGTGCTATTTCAGTCAGCTTTAGCACTTATTCTTAAGAAATATTTTTACTCTTCAGTTCTCAGGAGAGCAGTCATGAACACATCAACCACCAGACCATGAACAAATTCAATCAGTACTAAAGTGCCATTCTAACATATATCTGAGTGCAATTCATCCTTCTCACAGGTGGTCAAGCCAAGTAATTAGCTTAACAAAGATCACAGGAAACCAATGAAGAGCTTGATACCAGCTGGATCTAAGCATATCAGGGACTAATTGGGCCCAGCATGCTAAATAACTCCATTGACTTAACAGTGTGACATCAGAGATGAGCCTGGTCGATGGCCAAGAAAAGAGAACGGCAGAAAGAAGGAAAGGGAAGAGACATCCAGAAGTCATTAGAATAATTCAGTACATTATACAGGAACATTTTCTCTGGCAAATAAAAAAGATCCCAATATTTTGAAGTGCAAATGCACAAGCATCTAAACACATTGCATATTACAGTTTATAGGTCGTATAGAAGAATGCTTTCAAAGCAAGTATTGACCAAGTTTAAAATGGGAAACAGAGTTGTATGAAATAGCAGCCAATAAGTCTCCTAGAATGTCTTGCAATTACTTTCATGCCACGTCCCACTCAATTTCCTAGCCCATTAAAGGTATTTACTACAATACACAATTTTCACAGAAGTCTTTAGAAAATCTGTTTGCCCCAAATTTCTGTTTTCATAGAAATCTGCAATGATTCATTGCTTAACTATTGCTTTCTCTTTTTTTTTTTTTTAAATACAGAGATGCCATCTATAAGATTAAAGATTATACATTCTAGGTGCTCTTTGCATTTTTATTGAATTTAGAGCTACCACAAGGTGCCACAACAGAGAAGATTCTTGTCACCTGGATCTCTGCATGGAGAAAAAGAGATACAGCAAAGGCAAATACCTCTGGCAAGACCTCACTCTTTTCTGTGTACAGTAACAAGGTTTAAAATTCTTGAACTGAGAGATGTTACATTTTTGTCGTTGTCAGATTCTCCCATCTTTCACATAGATGAACAGCAGCAATGACATTCCTTATTTCTAACTCATTAACAGACTGCAATGTTTGTTCTATTTAGGAGTAACACATAAATTACTCATAGGCAAAATCCCTAGCAAATGCAAACAAGTTTTTGGAGTTATACCACAGAAAATCTATTTCACTTTTACCAGTGAAATATGGTAAAAAGCATGCGTTGATGCACACTAATATGCATGCCTTCAACTACGTGAAGGCATTCATTTTCCTAAGAAAGTGACTTAAACAGATTTTTTTAATTAAAGTTTGCTTGAATTCCAAACTGATTTTTTTTTCTTTTCAAAAAAAGAAAGACTCAAGTAAAAAAGAAAACTATTTTGGAATCTTTTTAATACAAGTAAATGACTAGATTTATAAAATCAGAGAAGGATGGAATAACCCTGCAACACTGAAATTAAGCACTAACATGGAAAGCAAAGAAACAAAATCCTCTGACTTGCTACAGAGGCGAATAAATTTCCTTGCAATAGTTTTCCAGCCTCCTAGAAGAGTAACCTTATAAATGTAACTTACAGTGTTCTGTAATTAACTCATTTCAGTTTCTCCTGTTGATGCATTATATACTCAATGGAACCGAGACTGAAAAAATAACTCAGTAGTCAGTAGAACACTTTTATGAGGATTGAAAAACTAGTTTGCAATTATACTTCTAATGTCTGTTTGACCTGTCCATGTGGAACTGCCTTGCCCTGAGATATTTAGAAAGTTTTGTTCCGGAGTTCTTCATATACCACTTTAGGTAGACACTAATAATGTGTGGCACCTTGGATCCAATCCCGCTGAACCAGGCAAAAGAGGACTTGAACTGACTCCCACATCCCAAGAGACTGTGTACCTGTTATGCTGTGACACTTCTGCCTCTGCCTTAAAGAAGGTCACTTAAGCACGGAGTATTCATTTAGTCCAGTGATTCTGATTACACAGATGATTGGCTATCCAAAATTTTACACAAATCATTCATCAGAATATTTCCCATGTTCAAGTTTTAATAAAATAAAGAATCAATACCTTCAATAGGAGGCTTATTTTTAAGTATTCAGACCTTAATGCTACCTGATATTAATGTTATGGCAAATAACTGCAGGGGAAGGGAAAGACTAGCCTGAGTTACCCAGCTAGAGGTCTGTGGTATTTGTAAAGCCAAGACGCACAGCAGATTTCCAGAGTTGCACTCTTAGTATAATATTCTGGATAAGCAGATTTCCCGGTCTAAATATTAAGGCAAAAAGCAAAACGGGGACAGACAAGACAATAATACTGTGTATATCACAAATACAGATAAAATGTAACTTGTTTCAGCCTGTAAAATAAGATTTTGCTTGTGTTTTCCTAAACATGAGGTTTCATTTGTTACCAAGGATTCACCTAACCCTTTTTGGCTATGTGTGGATTGTTCTCAATAAGTAACCTCCATTTACTATTATTTACTGGAATTGAATAGCCATTTCAAGATGTCGTCTGCAACAAGGGCCTTGTTAGCACTCTTCTACATATATACAACTTCTAAAGTAAGAAACCAAAATGTGTGTTTGAGCAAGTAGGACAGAGCCCCTAGGGCAGAAAATCTAACTCTTAGACCCGTGTTCAACACATAGGCCACAGACTTGTGTCATTAAAAGTTAAAATTACTTGGCATTGTTTCAGTTCTTTTCTTGCCAGAAGGCGATACAGCTGGCATCAGCGGTGATACAGTGTGCACACAACTGTTGTCTTCCCAAGTCACAGGAGAAAGGCCTGCTGCTAAACCAGTATTAATCTGTACTTGGGCTGAAGCAGAGAATAGACAGAGCCAGGGAGAAAATCCTCACCACCCTGGAAGAGTTACAAATATACAGGATGCTTTAATACAGATGTACAGAGACTGACGTATTATACAGATATCAATAGGCTGGACCCTAATTTGAGGGAGGGAGGCCACTCTCAATCAAATATTCAGGCATAGATGGCCTACGTCCTCTTACACTCTTGACCCACTCTATCATGGAGACACTCAACCTGCCTATGAAACAGTGACGAAAGGAGTAGCTCCCATAAAAGAACTACTCCTGTACTCAGGACCAAAACAGAGCTCACTGTCTCTGCTTTTTAAAGCTTAAAAACAAACTAAGCTTAAAGAATAAAGGAAAGACAACAGTTGCAATTAAATGCATGCTCTTTCTCTAAGATGAATGTGCTAAAGTATGAGCCCTGCACCCCACATTATGAGAATGTATTGTATACAAGACACAGAGGTGATAAAGGTATATGGAAGCCCTGTGAGGTTGGTGTGTGAAGAGCAGAAGGTGGAAAGGACTCTCCAGAAGCACACTGCATACATTACCATGCAGAAAAATCACAGAAGTTGTTCATCTAAAGCCCCAGCTATTCTAAACCTCCATGGCGCTGTTAACTTCAGTATGATTAACCTGGTATTCATTGATGGTGGATTGGGTTCAAAGAACAAATGCAAGAAAAGCTTCAGTCAGGAAGAGAAATTCGAAGTTCACCCAAGAATGAACCAGATAAATAACCTACAACGAAGAAACAGAAAAGAGGGTTGAAAAGGAAGCACCTATTACACCAGTAGTATTCCCCACTGTACCCCAAGCATACACAAACTGGAGAGCGTCCATTTCCAGCTTCTGAAACAGGCACTAGTTTTCCTGACAGAAAACATACCACACTGCTTACAGAAAAGCCTTCCTTTTAATCTGTTGATTATAGAAACATCTGGTAATGAAAGAGAGAAAGAAAGGAAGGGAGGAAGGGAAGGAGTGGTGAAGGAGGCAAGGAGGAATGGAGGAAGAGAAGGATATGAGTGGACTAAAGGAAGGAAGGAATAAAGAGCCAGCATCAAGGGAAAGAGCTGAGGGTCTTTTGCAAAGTGAAAGCACTTTGCAGAGAATGCATTTCTCAAACCAGACCAGAGAATCTATACACGGAAAGCTTGACTTCAGCGAGTGGAGGAACAATGCAATTTGTATTTGTGGAGAGGGAAAACCAGTCCTGTACAAAGATACCACACATTGTGCTATGCTTTTACAACTACTTTCATGACTTGCAAGTTTGGTGGGTCTTGAGCAGTCACCACATAGGAAGCAAGAAAGGCTGTTATTTCAGAATACACCTGGAAAACTACAGAAGAGGGAGAACTTACACATCTATACACAGTATGGGAAACGCTATCTTATTAAGTATGTCACTCGGAGTCCAGCAGAAAATGTACTCAGTGGAAAGGAAACCTTGTACAAGCACAGAATCTTAAAGAGATCTCTGCTTCTGCAGCAGAGGTCACAGGAGCCACCATGGAAAAACACTATTTCTTCCATTTTAAGGACTGTGATTTGAAGTGAGTTATAGCTCTCTTCCACTAAGTTTATAGAGCAAGACAGTGATTCCTCTGTCTGCATATAGGGCAAAACACAGTAGCCTATTCTCTCCCACCTGTTTCTGGCCCAAGCCAGGGAGAAGGGGTATAGACCTCTTTTCTGCACCACCAGCATCACCAGGAGAAGGATTAGCTGGGGCTGACAGACACATCAAGTTGTCCAGTAGACTCAGTCCCACTGCTACACCCTCTGCAGCTGGAGCACAGTGGTGTGTGGAGGAGAGTGACCAACACTGGCAGCATGCATTCTACAGGCATTCAGTTGTTGGACCTCTGTTCAGCTGGTGCCTCTCTACAGCATGACATTTGGCAGAGACATAATGTACCCTTCCAGAGCACTCAGAGTGCACTCCCTTCCTCACCCTCCTTTGGCTTTCAAGAGCCATTATACAGCTGAAAGTGTTTTGTGAATGCAACTTCCTTTACATCTGCTGGTGATGCAAAAACATCACCACCACCACAAAATCCTCTTTAGTGTGGATTGCAGCAGCAGCAGCCAGCAACTGTTTCACCCTGTCAGAGCAAGGAGCATTTTGAAGATGCAAAACAACAGCAGCAAAACAAATCAGTTAGCGTGGGAAGGGAGCAGAAGAGAATAAAAAAGATCTTGATTGCCTCAAGGACAAATGTAAACTGGGTTGACAGGAGAAACAAGCAGGTTAGTAGTAATCACGGATTTTGAAATGCTGGGGGTTAAATTTTAATGATGAAGTCATAGCTTAAACTTTTACCTAATTATATCCTTGTACAAAGATTTTGTCTTTTCTTACATCTTCTTCTGAGGTATCCAGTGCTTTGCATAGTCAGAAATGGCATACTGAATGATACACTGTGAATCTAGTCTCCTCTGACAAACCCTATGTTCCTGTCCTTCTATGAAAAGAGGATGGTTTTCCTGAGGGAGCTCCTCTCTAGTTTGTAGAGAGAAAGTTGTCATTTTCAAACCTTAGTAAACAAGGAAAAAAATTAGCATATAGAAATGCCCTTGAAATGAAGAATAAAAAGGCACAACAACAAATTCTGCAAGGTAAAGATATGGCAAGTGAAAATAGATATGGCATGTGAGAATAAGCAACATGAAGCAGGCTTCATCTCGTGAAGTCTGTAGGTGAATGCTGGGTAAGTTTCTGCTTCAAAGCAACAGAAACATACTAAAGATGATGACACTGCAATCACTGAAAGAAAGAAAGAAAGAAA
>VYXH01003295.1:77528-105638 GCA_013397275.1 Burhinus bistriatus
TTTTGCCTTAAGCATAGTACATTGCACTTGCGCTTACTAGATTTCATCTTGCTGATACTGTGCACTTTCTTCAATTTATCAAAATCATATTTAATTTTAAACCCATTACCCATCATGCTCTCAGCCCTTCCCAGCTCCACACCATCTGGATTAGCACAACATTTCCATTTTATCATTTAGGGCATTAAACAAGACATTATCTCTCTGCTACAATTAACCCTCAGGACATCACTTGCAACATCTTCCCAATATAAGGCAGCAAATATGTCCATAGGCCGTAAGTCTGTATCATGTTCTACTCTACAGTTTATGTGAATGTCTCATAGCACTGTGTCAGGAATCAATACACCACATCTCCTGTTTCTCTCATGCCCAGCAAACCAGGTGCCTTGTCAGGAAAAAATATTAGATTAGACCTCATATTGTAATTAGCGGGATAATTTGAAGGCTTCAGCCTGTGGAGAGTTTTGAGGTAAGCATATTACCAGGTACTTCCATTATTGGTTTGTTTACTGGAGTGGGTTTGGTTTGTTTATTTGTTTGTTTATGATTCATGTATGATCAACTCATATTTTTTCTGCTGTTGAATTCAGAAAACTGAAACATTCTTCCCTCCTGGGATTCAAAAGGAAAGCTGAGACAAAACTGCAGATAGGTCCCCAGGAACAAGAATTTCAGTCCTTACAGGACATCTCTCTTCCTCCTACCTCTGCAAAATCTTACTGTTGCTGTCAGTAGCAATCTGTAGTTCATGTTGCTACTAGTAAATGGAGTTCAGCTAGTACCTTTCCACCTTTTGGTCGCATGTCCTTCCCACTCAGCTGATAATGTAAACCTATATTACCACGGGAGTATACACACAGCCGTGCATGTAAAATCAAAAAGTGAAGACAAAGTAGATACAGGGAGAAAATTATCAAAGATACCGTTAACCACTATAGCTTCCTGAATTATACCACTGAGAGTAAAAACTACCTTGCAACTGGCCAGCCACTGTGTCTGAAACACCCTCTGGCTTGTAAATTCTCCTAGCAATTCTCCTAGGGCCAGAATTACAAAATCCTGAGTAATAACGTCCTGATCTTCCGCCACCAAGGTCAGCAAAAGAAGAGAAGTGTCTGGAGTATACTGGATAGGTTCATATAATTGCTTTCAGACACAGGTAGGCAAACACTCATCCTGCAGCCTCTGTATGTTGCTCAAAGTGCAGGACAAAAAGGTAAATAAATGTCCAATCCAGTGACTAGTATGAATCAGTGGTCTTTTACAGAGTGGTGCTCCTGCATTATAGGAACATAAAGATACTTGGTTTCTATCCTACACCTGCCTGAGAGGAGGTTTTCTGTTCATGCCTGTCTCCTCCCAGTCCTTTTGATTTCAGTCATTTTAGCACAGCCCCCAGCCTCAGCAGTCTCAGAGCACAGAAATGTAGTTTTCACAGAAGTGTTTTTCTGTGCTTCTCTGTGGCTCCCATCATCTTGATTCAATTACACTTTGGTGCATAGATAAGAAGTATCAGCAGGAATTGGCTTCTAATTCTGTCACTTATGACAGAACCGCTATTTGCTGCATTGTGTGCACCAAGCAGCCTTGCTTTATTGCAGCTCTTTTTTATGATGATCTAGGACAAGCTTTATCAACAAAACAACTAAATTCCTGTTCTCTCATCTTTCTCTATGATCTGAAAGAAAATTGGCACTTGATATGTCTAAAATAAGTTCCATAATGGCAGTAAAACTGCTTAAATACATTCAGTGTGCTGAAAATATCAGATAAATGGCAGGCTTGGCTCATGTTAACAAGCTTTGCACTTTTTGTGTTCTTTTCATCTGTGACAAAATTCAGCACTTATGCCATTAAGGTTGCATTGTGCAAGTCAAAAATGCAGACAGATACTCTGAGAGAATTTTAATCATATAATCACTGTACAAGACATTCAAATACTGTATGCTCAGATTTTTTTAAATTTTTTTCTCCTCTTAACAAAACATGCGCATAGACAAAATCAAGACTTCTAACAGACAAGATTTTATTTATCTTCATCAAAACAGCTGTTTGGAAGATAACAGGTTTGATGGCAGTACCAGGGACCACACCAACGAAAAAGGTCATATCCTAAAGCAGTGAGAAAAGATATATGTGATGGGATGTTTTCAAAGTCCAGAAATCTACAAATCATGCCAGAGGTGATTAGAACAACTATATTACAGCAGCCTGCACAAGCACACGCTGGATATGCCACTCTTTAATTACTGACATTCAGAATAAAACCTGTCTGAAGTGAACATGGCAATTGTCCCCTTGTGTAGTTATTTGTTTCTTGTTATCTGCTTATTCAGTCAGCATGATGGTATATAGCATCAGCACCTCGTTCCTATGGACCTGGGTCATGGGGCAGCAATTCTCTATTCCAGGGCACTGCACAAGGAGAACAACAAAACAGGACCTTCAAAAGAGCTCACACAGTCTAAATACAAGGAAAACAACAGGACGGGGAGCTGCAGGAGGACAGGACAAGGCATGCACGAGGTTGCTCAGCACAGCTCCTCAGCCTCCCGGCTGCCTGCCACTCTGCAAACTATTAAATTCTTTAATACGGCACCCATAAAAACCACAAGAAAGGATAGAGGAATACAAGATGAGTAGAAAAATGCCACATGTCCTGCTAGCCATCTTCAGTCATGTAAGATTTTATCTTTATGAAGAGCAAAGTTTCATCTCTGTTTTAATCAGTTCATTGCCATATGGAAAACATGGAGGTGACATCCTTGGATGCGCAATGAAGTGATGTAAATGAAACAAAAAATGTTGCCTTCAGTTTTGGCTGTCCCACTTCAAGTTATCTGTGGGTTTCTGGGCCTGCCAGTTCAAGATGGAGTTCTTTCTGAAAATCAAATTTCTGAAAATCAGAAACTAGAAGAACAATTTCTCACACTAGCTGTATCTGAAATTCAAACCAAACAGAAAGTAATTTTAGGTTTGGTGAAATGTAAGAGGGGAAAAAAGAGAATCTTTCTCATGGTTGGAATTTTCAGGCTTCAGGAACTGGAAAGAATAGAGCCCTCTCCAAAAAAAACAAAACCAAAAATCTCTCGAAATCCACAACTAAAAGTTTTTCTCAATAAGCAAAAAGAGCCAACGCTAGAAAGCTCACAAGACAGGCTATTTTCATATCTTTTTCAGGTCAATGAAAAAATGTAGACAAGTTTCAGAATATTCTTGATTTTCAGAGCTCCCAATCCGTTCCCCTAAAAGAACAAGCCCAGATACGAAAAAATTCTCCAGGAATAGCTAACTCTTGCACCTTTTCTTCAGAGCACTTAAAAGGCCAGTCACTTTATCTAAATTGGCAGCAGAGCTCCTCAAAAAGCCTTTCTAGCAAATCTATGGCTGTTCGGTCAGCCCAAATACGTGACTTTCACAACCTGGCACCTGCAACAAAAGCAAGAGCCAACTTGTGTTACCAAAATGATGTTTATGAGACAAATACCTGCTAGGGATCAGAGGGACAGAAAACCTAAGCCATTGGACCCCAGTTCTGGCTGTGAGTTTGCTGGGTTTCAGAATTATTTCAGAATTATTCTGTAAGGGTGCTTTCCATCCTGAGATCTGAGTATTTATTAATCTTAACTGATCAATTATTACAACATCCTAATACTATGACAGGCAAGTATTATGAGACTGTGAAAAATTACAACTCAAGTAGAAGTGCTGAGAAATTCCTTTTCTGCTATGATTTCAGAAGTTATCTTTGTTTCCTGGATTGACATGAGCAGTAAGACAGAGAGACATACTTTGTCTTTCTTAGGAGTACATTTTTTTGTATCCCTGTCATAGCACTGCAGCATGTCTTTATAGGACTGTTTTTAGCCAATGGCATGGGTTATATCAGGTGTTAGTTTCATCTTCATTTTCTTGAAACTATATGATTTTTTACCATAAGAATTCCTAAGAAATCTGTTCACATTATAACAAATGTCAGTGAACATCCATGAGTCACTGCTCATTTGCTCAGGCTATTGGCCTCTGGCTATCTCAGCTCTTGACATATTAGCCACATGAAAGTATATGCCTTCATTCTTAATGCATTTCTAGAAACACATCTCTGTCTGACTCTTCTGGTTAACAATCTCACATCTCATTCGGTAGCTTCATGAAAATCATGAGAATTACAGAAGCAAGGTTTTTCTCATGAAGGGTATATTTAAACCCTCTTACTTTAATCCAGAACAATCCCAAAGAAAGGTGGAACTAGCCAAGATTTACAAAAACAGACCTGAAATTAACATTCTGCCTTTTCTGTGTCTATAGCCAGAAGGGTAAGAAAACAGATGGGATAAACTTACGTATTTACTTATAATTTCATTCAATATTCAAGGTGCTCCACAACAAGAGAAACAAGCTGTATCATATTTTTAATTCTTGTTTTACCTGAAACTCGTGTTTAAGAACCAGGCTGAAAGAATACATGAAATTCTAACTTGCATGAAAAGCTGTATTGTAAATTCACTATCCAGCTTTTCCACTTGAGTCAGGCATGTGTGGGGCATTTTTTTATCTCAAAAACTGAGATTCTTCTATTCTCTCTTTGCCTGAGCATGAAATCTAAATGAACTGGCACATCAGTGGTCAGAAGTTAGTAAATTTAACTAAAGCATCTGCCCTGAAAATCTTTCAGCAGATACTGTCAGAAAGCTTCCTAAATCACCATGGCTTTAATAAGCTTTGCGAGTTGACCTGGGAAGAGCAGGTCAACCACACTCTTTACTTTTCTTGAATCTTCACTGTCTTCAATTCGCTGGTCACAAAGGCACGTGGTCATACTTCCCTCTTGGTTTCCTTCAAGTAATGCCATTGATTGCAACCTCTGGCTCACGACCAATCTAGAATTTGACCTTTCACCACATGGAAAATGTAACACATAGATTTTTCTATTCTTCCTTTGAATGGCAATATTTCATGTTTTCTGTTGTACTCTTTCATGTATAGCCATCCTACTTTATTTCACCTGATCACGACTGAGTATACTGAGTTGCTATTTTCCCATTAGATTTGTAATGAACATAGAAAAGTCTTCTTCAGTCCTAGTCAGTCAGACCCTAGACTGGGTCTAGGAAAATATTTTGAAGTGCAAGAAAGGCATTTGATTCTAAGAACAGATGACCCAGAGAACCTAGATGTAGTCTTTGTTTTGTTTTACTGGGCTCACCATAAAGAAAAAAGGGGAAAAAAAATTAAGAAAACTTAAGTCCAAATCTAGATGTGAACTGAGGTTAGTTCCTAGTCAACTTGTGCTTTGATTTCTGATTTCTAAGTAAAACTCCATCATAAGTGCTGTCACCATATGCTTCCAATCACTCATCCCAAGCTGGACTCACATGCATGATGCACAGCAAATCCTCCATTTTAGACACTGCTGTGGAACTTTGAACAAATTGTATTTCATTTATGTTTGAACATATTTTCCATGTACATCCTGGATTCACCTGCCTCCACAAAAGGAGATGTTTTATTAGCAGTGACACAATCCCAAGGCAAGCAGAGTAGCAAAGCCCCCTTTCCTAGCAGCCCTGGATCAAACAATGGAGCAGGGTCATGTCATGGGACCTCAGATGCGGATACATATGGAGTTCCCTGGCACATCACAGAAATACATACATCTCATCTCCAAATCCTTACAGCTGCCCATGTGAGGTCAAGAGTCTCAGGGAAGGCATGAGATCTCAGCACTGTAGCAAGTAACCATGAGTTATTGCCTCCTTATTCTTCCCCTCTTCTCTTTCCCCTTCCCAGCAGTAAAGCCATGTCTGTGACCAATGATAATTTGCAAAGCCACACTTTCAGTTGTCTTTTCTCAAACCAAATTGTGGCCATCTTTTGTCAACCACCTAATAGTAATCTTTTTCATGGTCAGGAGAAAAGACAGATGCATGTGGTTAAAGTCTTGGCTAGGAACTGGATTTCATGTTGAGCGCTTGGCTCTCTTGTAGATTTACTGTGTAACAGTGAAGAATTCATTTATGTACTAACCATGAAGTTCTCATCTACCAGAAACATCAGAAACACATATGTAACAGGTTATTTCAGGCCCCTTGTTTAGACTTTACAAAATCTAATCAGCATAATGGTATGCTATTGAAGCAAGGACCAAATTTGGACAGGAAGAAAAGAAATACACTTGGTTTATTTTAGTTATAAAGCTGGTTTGTCCCTGGAACTGTGGAAGATGCAAACAATATGGAATTATTGTAGGTCCAAACATACGCTTTTTCTTGGAGAGGAAATTATTAGGTTTGCTTCATTATTCAAGAACGAAAAAGAAACAAGAAAAGTAAAACTGGAAGTATAAGAAAATTTTCAAAATAACTGTTGTTTTAATACTGCAGAATGTCATTAACTTAAGAAGTCAGGTTTTCCTGGTATGAATGGTGTGCCAGTTGTGTGATATATCAGTTCAACCACAGAGGTATGGCAGTTACCTAGGTGTCTGGTATTCCATGTTTTCTTTACCATGCTGCCGGTGTTGACAGGGTTACAATATCTGAACTCTCTCCGTGCTTTCCCACTCAGAGATCTGTATGGAGCTGCTAGGAGTAGTCTTCAACAGTTCCTCACTAATGCTTCTGAATTCCCTTACTTGACCTGTCCATTTCCACTGATGCCCCAGGACTCAGGGAAGCTCTACCATCAGTGTGAGTTTTCTCTCCAACATGCAGCCTTCTTCTTCCATGCTGCAGTGAAGAACAACACTCAGCTGGAGCACCTCTGTTGACTTTTGAGAAGATGGGACAGAGTAAGAGGTCTTTGTCCTGTAACAGGTACTTGCACAGCAGGGGTGGTTTGGACCATAGACTCCCCAGGACTCCATTAAGTTCAGTGCTACCTTCTCCAGGTGCCAGCATCAGAGGTGGGTTTTATGCAGCTCAGCACTTCAATCTTCTCACCTGCAGCCTATTCCTATAGTCAGCAGGGTACACGGCTGTGGCACTAACAGGAACTAATGTTTGCATGTGGTTATGCCTTTCCCATCTCAAAAATTCTTCATTCCTTGCTCTATGTGCTGCAGAGAAAGTATCTTATGACTGAGAGGTTTTCTATATACTTAGAATAGTTAGCAAGCCCACTGCTCGTTAAGAGCTGACCAGACACAAAAGTTTGGCATTAAAAGTGACTAGAAGACAGCAGAGATTTTTCTTAGATGTGCTAATATTTGTCTGCTTTGCAAATTAGCATCCTGGGCAATTGTTCCTAGGCAAGGACAGGAACATTTAGTAGCAATTTCACTGAGGCTGGAGTACCTAGGGTGGCTTAAAATACATTTGTCTGGCTATTGGCTGCCTTGCCCAACCAGCAGCTCAGGAAAAATTGTAGTGAATCATCACTTAAGTCAATGCATTCAGATGCAATCTTATTCTGTAAAGTCCTTGCGTGTTTACTCAGCACAACCTAATGAATTTTAGAATTTTGCCATAAAAATATGTGGAATAGTCCCATTATATTCCAGGACAATTTTCATTACTATTAATTGCATGTCTTCCCTGTTGTGGTTTAATCCCAGCCAGAAACTAGGACCACATAGCCACTTGCTCACTACCCCCATGGCGAGATGCAGGAGCGAATCAGAAGAGTGAAGTAAGAAAACTCATGGGTTGAGACAAAGACAGTTTAATAAGTAAAGCAAAAGCCATGCACGCAAGCAAAACAAAACAAGGAATTCACCACTTCCCATCAGCAGGCAGGTGTCCAGCCATCTCCAGGAAAGCAGGGCTCCATCATGCATAACAGTTACTTGGGAAGACAAATGCCATCACTCCAAACATTCCTCCCCCTTCCTTCTTCTTCTGCCAGCTTTATATACTGAGTATGACATCACATGGCATGGAATATCCCTTTGCTCAGTTGGGGTCAGCTGTCCCAGCTGTGTCTCCTCACAACTTTTTGTGCACTCCCAGCCTACTCACTGGTGGGGCTGTGTGACGAGCAGGAAGGGCCTTGATTGCCTAGCAACAACCAAAAACATTAGTGCGCCATCACACTATTCCCATCCCAAATCTAAACCAGCACTGTACTAGCTGCTAGTAAGAAAGTTAACTCTATCTCAACTGAAACCATGACATTCCCCCCATCTACTACGAGACTTTTCATAAAATACTACAATTCACTAATCTTTTTACCTTTTGAATACCCTGGCTTTTGGGGGCAGGGGTCAGGCAGCACTGAACATAGAGGGCTGCTGTAGCCAGAGCTTCCAATATGCAGACCACTGCCCATTTACCACCTTTGTAAGGTCACGATAGAAAGCCTTCAGGTAGCCCATAAAGCCATCCTGTTTTCACAGTGTTCTCAAGTAATATGGGGCATGTGTGTAAGGGAGAAATTACAGAGGTGGCCTTTCTTCCCAAGAAATGGTTATTTGGCAACAGGCAGTGCTGGAAGATTAAGAGGGAGACAAACAAAACCCACTGTAGTAATGTACTGTTTATTTTTAATACAGGAGATTCTAATCTTAAAAGTTGTTTAGTCCTCTGAAACAAGCTGCTCTGAGTTCCTCCTGATTTGAATTTGTTATGGTAGCCATTATTACCATTATATTAGTAATGTTTTCAAGACCCTTTTCTCATCTTTGTTTAAATATTTGAACTATCTTGAATCTCAAACAAAGCACAAAATATCTGGTTTCCCCCATGAAATATTCATGTTATGGGTTAGAAGACGCAAAAAAACTAAACAACTGTAGAGATTATAAACCTGGACTTATAACCACATGCTAACCAACACAATGAAAAATAAATGGGTCAGTAGAGAAACAACAACAAAACCTCTCAAAGGAAAGGGGCCAAATCTTCAGCTAATGTGAATTGCAGCTTCATTAAAGTCAATGGATCTATGCCTGCGTACACCAGCAGCAAATACGGTTCTGGATCTCTGCTTCTCCTAGTGGGAGCCATATGGTAAGCCTTCACATGACTGAATCCTCTTCATAAATGAACTATTGTGTTTAGCGAACTTTATATGTACGAGTTTCTTGTCTGTGACTTGAGTAACATCCATGAATAATTCATGATGGAAAATTACAGATTTACTGTGCTTTTCCATCGTTTTACCACCAGGCTTGTACTCGGCACACTCATACAGTATTATTTCTAGAGACTTAAGTCAGGCAAGGCAACATACTTCTCATGTAAGAAGTAATTGTTCGAGTAATACCTGATGTCCGCAGTGCTTTTCTCACAAATGTGCTCCTATTTGCTTGAATTTTGGCAAAAGAGTAAAGGACAAAAGACTGAGAATGAAGATGAGGATGCCAGACCCAGCTGACTTTCATAAAACCTTTCTGTGCAGAGATATTCAGCAAGTACCTGCAGAGCCTTCAGCTGCAGCAATAGTGCAGGCAAGTGTGAAGGAGACCAATGCGTGACTTCCCCCCCACACACACCCAGACATCTACCAGCCTTGATGGAAGCTGAAATAACAAAGTCCAGGGCCTGGTCAGAGTTCATAATCCCTTTGCTAAGCATGAAGAGACATGGCATGTCAGCAACAGAGACTCAGGACCAGATCCGCTGCTCCATCCCCACTGCTTTATTCCATCCCATTGGCACATGGCAGCCATTAATCCACTGTAGGTGCAATTTGATTCACGTGCAGTTTTTAGCATGGTGAATACAACACATTATCACCTAAATTATCTGATAGACATTTTTTGCCTGCCCTGTCTCAAAGTCAAGATCAACTACGACACAGGGCAAACCACAGCACTGCCCAGAGGGCTTCCTCTTTGCAAAAGAATCACTTATTCCACTCAGTTAATTATAGCAGACAATGCAATTCTTAATGACAGGATTTTAGACAAAATGCACAAGTGTTGTTCCTCTTTAATTGCAGAGCATGCCATTCCTCTGGTATCCATCACTTTTCCCTCTTTTGTACTGTTACCACAGAGTATCCATAAACCCAAACTCTGGCTACAAAAAGTCAATATGCTTATTCTGAATTTTCAACTGCAGCCATTTTGCTGTTGTCTGTTGGCAAAAATCTAGATTTGCCAGGGTGCTATATAACTTCAAAGTGTTCATTTTTGTATTATGTTGTTGTTCGGTTGTTGTTTTTTTTCTCTCCTAAGAAATCGGCCTTTTCAGCAAAGGTACAATTCTGCAAAATCAATTAGTAATTTTGGACTCTCCATTTCAGTGTTTCCCACATCAGATACATCAATACTACCTCATTTTCTGAAAGATCTCAGTATTCAGCCTTGGAAAACTGGACCTTCCAGATAACCAGTCACTAATCCTCTGTTCTTATTTTACTCCCTAGCACCTCAACCACAAATCTCTTATTCTCAGAGAGAGAAAGAAAGCATCTGGATTTGTTTCTTTAATGATATATTCATTTACTTATCAAAGTAAAAAAGAGGTGAATCAAGACAGGAGAAAAAACAAGTACTAGCAATGAACTGTGACTCAGACTGTACTGAGCCTGAGAGGAATGACTGTCTGGAATTGGGGCTCTACTAAATCTAATCCATCACAGATTGATGAAGAACACCCTCATTATTGCCTACAGGAATTTTTTCTAAAAGGATTTCAATCCAAAATTCAGGTTTGAGAAGGAGGAGGAAGTTGGTGAGTAATAAGGTTTTAATAAATCAATTTTTGCTATGTATTTGCAGGATGATCTTACTTTCTCTTGCTTTGAATTAACGAAAGTAACTGAACTGGCCTTTACAACAGCCTGTTAGGACTCTAAGAGATACCTTTTTCATCTAGGATCTTTAAAAACTGCCATCTATTTTGCATTATTTAGACAAATTAAACTAATATAGACTATCCCTTTTCAAAAATAACCTGCAGAGCCTTTTTTATGTCTGGATCTGTATACTGGAGACCCTGGAGTACCAACCATCAGGAAAAGCAAGAGTGTCTGCCTGAGTGTGACCTTCAAGGAAGAGCTGATGTTCAGAGATCACCATCCTTTCCCTTCAGTTGCAAATGTTCCACAAGGCAAAATATCAGTGAGGAAAACAGATGAGAGACACAGATATTACAAAAATTCTGTGCAATAGCTGGGAGAATTTCATCCCCAACAAAGAGACCTGGGAAATCACCAATTGGCAGATCATCTCCAGGAGAATTAGTCGGAAGCTGACTGTGTTTGAAGCAGACACTCTGAGTATTAAAAGACAAACTCCTACTTTGCAGCTGTCGAGGCAGGACCCAATGTGGAGGAAACAAGGGTGCCCAGAAGAAACTCAGATGAGACCTTCTCAGAACAGGACAGGGTACAGAGACCAAAGGGCCTATGCAGAAAATGGAAAACAGGGAGAATTGGAAGAGATTTGCATTTTGTCCTCCAAGCTGGAGCTGTTGCGAGAACAATGAAGAAATGAACTTCCTTCAAAATTTTCAAAATGATGCTGATTACCTGTGAAGGCAGTATAACAGCTTATGGACCAGAACTCATGGTGAATAATATACTCTTAAAACACCTTATGATTCTTTTTGAAGGACCTAGTCTGTCTTAGCTACCTTCATTAAAATAGTTCTTCAAAAAGTTAATGCCAATGATAAATGTTCTCCTATGGGAGGTCCAGGTTGATAAGAGCCGGGTAAAGCACAATTAAAGGACCCTTACAACATTTTATTTGCATCTTAGTATCAGAAGACCTTGACAAAATTAGATCTTCAGGTAATTACCAAAGACCATGCCAAGAACTTTTTTTGACTGTAAACATCCTGAGTAGCAAACTCCATCTTTAAAACAAGTTCAGTTCTTCCCACAAAAATGTCTGGCTCAACAGATTAAAAAGATTTTACGCATAGAAGCAGAAGCTAGTTTCTCTTATTCAGAAAGTTATATTCAAAAGGAAGTTATGTTTCGAATGTTACATCCGTTATATTATATATAAATAAAATTAGTTTGTTAGTTTCCATCACCTGATACCTTTATAGTATTGAACTAGCAGAAGCCAAATAGAGCTTTAAAATAATTTCCATGTCACAGATGGATGAAATTTCTACTGAGAAAGGATCCATCATCCCTGTTAAAGGGAGGAAATAGGAATCCATATCCTGTTCATTCGCAATTCCCCAAAGAACTGAGATCAGATAGTAAAATAAAGGCCAAGTAGATAGTCAAGGCTCTGTGCAAATTATAACAAATTTTCCAAACTCCCTTGTTTTATAGTTTAGAAGAGAAAAACTGAGGAATCCTTGCATGCAACCAGAAAGGAAATAAAAATTAATACAAACAAACTACACAAGTGGCTCTTCAGAAGTTCACCTCAGACTGGAAAAGGAATCTCACTTCATACCTCATTACCATTATGGTTAAAATAACTAAAAGAATTTTAAAAGATGCCAAAACCCTGTGCCCTGTATAGAGGAGCAGAAACAGACCATGACTCAAGGCTTTTGAAGACCCTTCCTCTGAACATCTCCTCCCATTGTGTGGGATAAAAGGATGGTTGGATTGAAGTCAACAGGACTATTCATTTGCCCGGTTATGCACATGGATAAGCACCTGAATGAACTGAGACATCACAGTTCAGCCGTGATGAAATCAGTTCTGATTGGTATTTCTTGTCCATGAAATAGACATAACCCTGCTATTTCAGGCCCTGTGGAAGCTAAATTTACTGAAGTAACAAAGGTGAACCTAACTTGCAAAAAAAGCCAAACTTATACAATACTTATGTTTAGGAGACTTCTAATTCCAGTACTGCGCAAGTCTAACCCACCTGTCAAACAGTAACTGTTCCAGGACTATCTATGCATGTGGTTAGAAAAGGACTAAAGTATTAAGCAATCACATGTAAGTTGCACAGAAATAGAACATTAAACAAATACATAGGTTTCATGTAAAAATATGTCTTGGGAGCTTGCAGGTTTTCTCTTTTTTTCTTGAAAGTGGAATCAGACCCACTGTCAGGGTCAGATGGGTAATATCTGCCCATCATTTCCCAGGAACCTGCCTCCAGCCACCAGGGCCTTCCCACACCAACAGAGAGCACCTGCACAAGGATATTGCCCAACTACCTATGTGCCTTTGGGTGCATCTTCCTGCTCCTATGGGCCAGGGCAGTCGTTCCTCTCTGGGTTTTGTTGTCTTTTCCCAGGAGCTAAAACCCCTGGTCTTCTCATGGTCACCATGACCAAGCCTGCCCTCCATCCATAATTCCTTGCCTTGCTAAGGATACAACATCCACTGCTCTTTCCTTATTGCCAGAGCCAAACACCTCAGCAAAAAAAGGCAGTCAGGGTGATCTGGTATGATTTGCTTCATATTTCCAAACTTGCTGTTGTCTACAAGTATTTGCTGTCCTCAAGCTTGGGGAAAAATATCAGTATTCTAGCTTTCTTGGATGGTAATGACCTTGCCTTTTTTTCCCCATTTCTTTGCATTTCATTTCCTTTTTGGTTATAAGCCAGTGTCTTCTCTCAGTGTTTCACCTTGATTCTTGAACTTGGGCAGGGAATTCCATTTTTAGATTAGGTGCTGAATGCCATCCCTCAGCTACACTGAAGGTAACTTGAAGACAGAATGCACAGCTCTGCTTTAAAAGTGAAATGTTCGGGTTTGGAAAATAAAAAGGTAAAAAAGGTCTTCTAATATAAGACCACTAAAGACCTTTCATAACTGGGAGCTCCTTCCATAAAGTGTCAGAAATTAAACCGGAAACATTTTAGTAAAATAAAAAACAAACTAAACCCCAAACTCTTTCTAGCCCCCAACATAAACACTCTCCTCAGTACTAAGACCCAGAAGCTCTGATGTTTTAAAATATTCTTCTGTTATGAAATTCCAGAAGTTAATATCGACATTCTTCATCTGGATGTCTGAAAGTTGACTTTTAAGTAAAAATCTAACTGTTGGAAGGGATTCTATCAGTTTCATAAGTTGTGGAAAGATGTAAAGTTCTCTCAGGGTTTAAGTACTTAACAGTAAATTCAAAGTGCTGCCTCTTCATACTCCCAGGTGCGTAAACTTTTATTCTAATCGCTAAGCTCAAGGTTTTCCAGTCTTATGATAAACCCTAAACGCATAAAGTGTAATGTGTAGATCAGTGTAATGCTAGCATTTGCAGTTCTTCTGTTGCTACTAAAGCACTGTCCTTATAAATCATACTTCTGCAGAGTCATCATTGCTCTAATTAATTGGCCTATTAAATATGCCTGCCCAGATTAAACAACCCGAAATCCACTGTTAGCTCTCTACAATAACGGAGAATACCTTGGTAACGCCAATACTAACACACATCTGGCATTGGTCAGCCCCATGAAATAGAAGTAAAAAAAAACATCTAATGGGGATACTGGAAAACTGTTATGCAGAATCTCAGTTCAGTCTTTGTAATCATGCATGGGTGACAGTCAGTCAGGATGTTAAGAGCTGCATAAGCACCTCAGGCACCTTTGGGAATTTGATCCTCAGCCCCTTGAATGACCCAGCATAAGGACTTCTCCCTCTAGCAGTCCCTCCTCAAAAATAACATGAGTAGGAGAAACACACTCAAACCATGCTATTTTTCCATTGCAGAAAAGGTTGCTATGATGTGAAGATCATTAAATAAAAAGACAAACAGAGAGGCAATGAGGATAAAAGGAAAACTATTGGGAGTCTTAAGGAAGATTCTGAGATAGCACAGGGAAAATTACTTAGATAAGCCTAAACATGTCCCAGAATAGGCTAGAAATAAATAATATTTACATCAGGAGTCCATTCTTTTGCCATTTTGTAAGTCAATAGGCTTGGGATTGATTTTGCTCGTGTCCTTTATGTCTAATACAATGTGTTAGTAGACTAAAAATATATTTTGTATTATGTGTTTCAGACACAAAAATATTCCAGAACTTTTCAAGCATACTGCACAGAGCTGCAAAAATTCAGTGAGCACATACTCATCTCTGCAGCCTCACTCTCATATCACTTGGAGTAGAATTTCTAACTTGCTTAAGGTTTGCAGAGTGGCAGAAAGTTGATACATGAGTTCCAGACAAGATAGAAAAATAAACATTACTCTCTGAGGGGTGACTACTGGTGGTGCTTGGAGGGGGCAGAAGATTTTAAGGCAAAGTGCTAAAGATCTCAGGCTGTGGAGATGCAGACAATAACAGAACAAGTGCAGAAAGAGAAAGAAACATAAGAGAAAGAAATAACAGGCTGACAATCTCAGCTACAGCAAGGCTCTGCTGTGTTTTGAAAATACATACAGATATACTTTCTCTTAAGTGAGAAAACATTTGACCACCACCACCCCCAAAGGTGCTACTGAGTTCATCAGACCCAGGCAGAAGTAAGGTGATATTCTGAAATGCCTATGAAACCAGTGTACTGTGATTGACTGACTGATCGACTGATCGATCGATTGATTGCCTTACTTACATTATATCACTGATCTTATTTCTGTCACTGAAATCCAAAATCTACATGTCATGTTCAGATATCTAGATGGAAAGAACTCTGTGAACCCAGAAGACAATGGTAGCAGCAGGAGATAAAAGCACAACTGCCAGCAGAGAGCAAAAACGATCTATTGTATGTCTGTGTGAAGTGTACAAAAATGCATGGATCAGGGGATGAGTAAGATTTTTATTCTTTTGAGTTTTTGTCTTGCCTTCCTCTGAGGAAGTGTCATGTGGAACTTGATAAGGGTAAAACCAAAAAAGATTCTATAGAAATTAAACAAGTTCTATAAAAGTGGCTTTAGACATATTTGTGGGATTTTAACCTAACCTTTCTTTGGACCATATAAGCACATATCAAGACAACAGACTGATTCAATCGGACAACTGTGTGTTCACCAGGGGAGTCAACACCAGCTACTCCATGGCATTCCCTTACAGAAGCCATTCCAATTAGAAAACAGTGGTCTAAGAGCAACTTTTCCTTTAACTGCCTTAATAGGTTTGGTTCAAGGTCATCAGGGTTTACACCATTCCCAAACGCTTGCCTTTTAAAATCTTTATCCACACCACTGTGAATCTTCAAATGAGAGAGCATTCTTCAGCACAGGCAATGAACATTTAACCTGCATGCCAACAAAAGGGCATGGCAGCTCTCTGTAGTCCTTCCCTCTATCACCCAGGCCAGGCCGCCTCTCTGTGTGCACCTTGGGTCCTCTCCTTCCCTCATGCCAGGGTTTCTTCTGGTGGAGAATACACAGTGTGAGGCACAGTGAGCACCCAGCTCATCCTCAGTTGCAAGAGCCCTGCCTTCCCCCAAAGTATCATCTATTATCCATGATGTTACTGCTTGCCCTGTGAAAACCTGCAGTAGGAATACAGTTTGCTTCTAGAGTTTTTAAGAATCTTCTGAATCCCTAACAAAAGATTATTATCTTTTCTAAACTACTGAACTTCACATGGACATAAAACATATCCCCACTTTATATATAACTGTTGACTTAATTAGAAAGCTGCCCTTTATCTAAGACAAAGAAAAAAGGCATTTAAAGCATTTCTAAGTCATTCGGCTTTCTGTTCACTCATTAGCTGTACACATTTTTCACCTGTATTTTTCATTATTCAGAGTAAGTCTATTTTTACAAGAGTATTTTGACAACTTTTTAACTGCAAATGCTCGTTGATTCTCTGGCAGCCCTCTGCAGAATTTTTAGCAGGATATGCTTCCCTGGCATGGTCCCAGCACAACTCAATGTTTGCTCTTCCAGCAGTTTATCTCAGTGTATTAATATCTTTGGGGGAGGCGCTAATCTTTTAAATTACCCAGTCCTCAGCAGGTGCTGTTAATTTGTACAACTACATTGACCTCTGTGGAGCAAGAGCAAGTAACATGTCATGGACTTTCCCCATTTTGCTTACCATTCTACCAAGACTCTTGTTATTACTAGTTAGTCAGCTTGATCACAAGGCATTCTGCTGAGATAATATGATCTGTTCAGTGTGACTAAATCATTACTACACTCATACACTTATTCCTCCCACAACTGATGACTTCTTGCTGGAACAGTGAAAGGGGGCCCAATTTCTACTGAATGCCTGTTGGCTTTAGACTCATAAACTCATTTAGGTCTAGTATTATATCAACATATGTTCCACCTGTATCCAAGCTAACTTCAAACACAAGGTAATTAACTTAACCAAAGCATCTGCCCTGAAAATCTTTCAGCAGATACTGTCAGAAAGCTTCCTAAATCACCATGGCTTTAATAAGCTTTGCGAGTTGACCTGGGAAGAGCAGGTCAATCACACTCTTTGCTTTTCTTGACTCTTCAGTGTCTTCAATTTGCTGGGCAGAAAGGCATGTGGTCATACTCTCCTCTTGGTTTCCTTCAAGTAATCCTATTGACCGCAATCTCTGGCTCATGACCAGTCTAGAATTTGACCTTTCTCAACACACAAAATGCAACATGGAATTTGTTCTACAAATGTAGCTTCTTCCTTCTTTAAAATACTGTCAGCATGTACACTGTTTTATCTATTCACAGATTATCATTATGGTTCTCCTGTTTAATGCAAGAGTAATAACACAGACATCTCAATCTCAAGTTATGTGAATTAGCTCCTATTCCAAATTTGCTACAAGTTTTACAGAAAAATTAAAGGATTGAGCAAGGAACAAATAGCACTGTTTTAAATAAAAATGTGATTTTTTAAATTACTTATTTAAACCAGTCCGGAGAACCGCATAAAAGCACACATATTATCACCTGAATAGTGCTTATTTTAGATTGAGATTGTTTCCCTGGGTGTTTGGCACTATTTTAACTAAACCAGTTGCTATATTACACTAAAGAGATTCAACTTCTTTCTGTAGACAGGTTTAGCCCCTTGACAAACTTGCAGTGCTCCATATCAGCTGTGGGTTGTTAACAAGGCAAGGGCAGCACATCTAGCCCAATAATTTTTAGGGCTTTTTTATTATTATTATTAATCAGTGAATAATTCATATCAGCCTTAGTGAATCTCATTTCTTCTTCTATTTTGCAATCAGCCTGTGCTTCTTTCTGGAATATTTGTTGCTCACCAAATTATTTGCCAAATGCAGTCTCAGCTTGTAGATTTATCAAAAGCAGTTTCTTGCAAGTAGCTGATAGACAGAATTCAAATGCATGATAGGTTTCATCAGGCACACAGTGCTAAGGACAACTTTCTTATTCCATTCATTGCAAAACTATTACTGTAAGACATGGGTTTGAGTTAGAACTCATTCCTTTAATTAATCAGGTGGGGATTTATTTGGGGGACTGAGGGAATTTTAGCTTCTTTCTTCTTCCCACTTTAACAACACATGATGCAGTCATGCAGCTTCCAACCAATCAATATAGTTTAGGACTCTTATCAGGCCTGAACTGATGAAATATTTTACAAATATATTCAAAGTCCATTGTCCTTATGGAATTTCCTATTCCTAATTTGTTAGGTTATCTGCAGAAACAAAGCAAACCCAGGACAAAAATATTAAATTTATATGTGTAAATAATTTTAGGGGAAAAAAGACACAGAATTTACTCAGAGCAGATGAACTCTGTTACACACAACTGAATCCACTCCTGTAAACAAATGAGTGGCTTAATAAAAACCAGAAAGGTTTCCTCAAAATACTATCTGCAGAAACCACCTACTATTTTCAGTAGACTCCGATCATATCAATTTGTCATGAGGTTGTTGAATTTTCTATTTCCTTCACTCACCTTTCTCCATTCCAAAATACTTACAATCCCTTATTACAGAGAAATTTTCTCTAAGTCACATCAGATACTTTTTTTAGTTCAGTAGGTTCATTTCTGGTTTTGTTTTCTCCTTTTGTCCGCCTCCTAGCCAAACAAAGTAGTTATGTACTCCCAGCTTACACTTTCACATGAGATATCCCCCATGGCTTTGGGACATTTAAGTAATGCATGAGGCTAAGCTACAGTTCTGCTTTCCTCCCTACATATTTATTCAGGTTTAGTTCATGAACATTTTGTGTGCATGTGGCAAACAATTCAGTTTGCTATTGAAGATGACCCCTCCATGGCAAAAAATGACTTTGAGACTCTAGAACATCTTTCCTATTTATATTGAAATTCATCAGCTAAAATAGTATCTTCCCAAGTGATGTTCCCAAGGAGTTTCCTGTTGTCTGCAGAAGTCTGAGGCAGGAGACACTGAGCACTTTAAATCTGATCTGCATTCCAAATAGCCTCCAAAATTTTCATTTCTCATCAGCCTTTTTCAGCCATAAAAATACTTCTGCCATTAAAGTTAGGACCAGCCAGTGCCCAGGTTGCCAGCTGTTAATGTCACTGAGATACTATCACAAATGCCCCATTTTCTCCTGTTGTGTAGTGCCTAACTCCACCAGTACTCCCACTGAGGTCAATTTGCCGGGGCAAGCAGTGCACAAATTCAGCAGTGGCAGCATTTGGCCTTCAGTGGTGGGTCTGAATCTTATTATGAAAACTGTGTAAAAGACAGAGCATAATTTGGCTTCTGTAGAAGCAAGTGAGAGAAGCACCTAAGCTCAGGATGCCAATACAGTCTGCAATTTCTTCTTTATTCCTAGAGGCATGTGTTGTCTACAGCAGATTCCCTCTCTCTCTCCACTAGCTCTGCTGTGGAAATAACCAGGACAAGACAACTGCTTTCTTCTGGAGGCCTCCCATCTAAACAGATCATATGGTCATGCTAACTCAACCAACCTCTTACATAAAAATGCTTTTTAAAATAGAGAAGGCAAAAAGGCAAGCTATCTGAAGAGCCTTATTTAGTATTTTAACTTTCAAATGTATCAGGCTGCTTTGCCTTCCTTTTCAGTACTTCTAATAAAAAGCAAAAATGCATTTTTTGCCATAGCTCTTTGTTGAGGGATAGGAGGGCACAAGGCTTCAGTCCCCCCTCCCAAAAAGAATCTAGGTCATGTTCAACATGTTATGATTATGTCTCCATTTTTGATGCTTTGGGGTCCTTCCTGGAAATTTACACAACAGTGGTTAGCCACACCATGTGTAACGGTTACAGCTGACATTTGCTTAATCTCCAGGCTTGCAAACAAGACAGAAAAACCTTTACTTCCTTCCTCCTCGTCACAGAGCTCCTAGGTGTTTAAAGCAGCTTGTCAAAAGGATGCTTCAAGAATCTCTGGTGGTGCAGAAGTGGTACTCTGTTTTCTCAGAGATGTTTCCTTCCCAGTAACACCCCTCTGTCTCCTTGTGACAGGCTAGAGCAGTGCTGGAGCCTGTATTTGATAGCAAGAAATTGAAACTCAGTAAGGACTCATGGAGTGTATAACAGAGCTGGAAAGCACATCACAATTTCATAATTACATCATAAACCCTGAGCTATCTTTACTCTTTCTTTTCATAGGATATACCTATTCACTGCTATCCAGCACCGTGTTAAAAATACTTGAGCTTGCTCCAAGACAGCCCATTTGTACAATGGCATTAGTGCTTTGGAATTTCATGAGTGTGCTGTTAAAGGGAACTTGTGTCTTTAAAAATAGCCTTTGTAAGTACCAGACTTCATTTTTGTTGAGCAGATGTGTAAATTCTTGTGTAAATGTGTAAATTCTTCAGTTCTTAGGTTGCTTCTGGTGCATGACAAAAACCATGTTATATGTACATGTCTGATTTAACTTTTGCTTCTTCTGTACTACCTTACCAGGAGAGCATCCAGCATCACATTATTTAAAGGCTCCCTGGAACAAAAGCCACACATCCAGTTAATCTATTTCCTTCTAAAACCATGACCTTGGGTGAATGCCATTCTCACTTGTACTTTATCTTATGTGTCAGCATTTTACAGACATTTCCCTTCTGCCAACGTAATCTCCTATGTAAGCCTAATCCTGCCAAATTTCAGCATTATTTAGCCTTCTGAGACATTTACTTGTATCACATATTTTTTCTGGTATCATTTTGAAGGGGGCTTAGTTGTAATTTAGACAATATTGCAGCTTATACGCCTGCTAGGTAGCCTATTCTTGAGCTCATATGCATAGGAACAAACTGCTGAATACCTCCTTGATACACAAGAGGCTTATCTCCATTCATGCACATGTCCTTATCAGGGTGTTTGACGCAGCAAGATAGATTGGATAGCACAGCTGACACCTAGGACATCTCTTACTGAAGCAAAGAGTGAGCAAGGCGTGTGATCTCTCCCAGGGCTTCCCCGAGTTATTAGCTCAGCACTATGCCTAGGCACAACACAGTGGGTTTTGATTTGGGCTTTTTTTATGTCAGTATGACATGTTCTTAGGGGACATTTCAACAAGAAGCATCTTTAAAGGAATCAATTATTTGTTACACGTGCACACCACACACACACACATACACGCATGCCAGTGAGCTAACACTGTGCAGAAAAAGCAAGTTACTGGAGAGACCAGCAGCCTGCTGGTCTGTATGACAACTACGTAGGGCTCAATCAACAGCTGTGGGTACCACTCCTGCACCAGGGGTTAGAAAGGATGCTGAGCAAACACAGACCCTGAGGTTTTTCCTTCTGATAAAAGGAGCTCTGCTCTGGATCCTCAGAGGGACTCGCATCTCTTTCAGGGTGGCATCCCTCAGGTGCATCCCTTACAAGCTGCATTTTCACTGTGCAGCTTCAGGCAGTGCCCAAACGCACGAGCAGGCCCACAGAATTTCAGGAATGCAGTTGTCATGACTGCGGCTGGCAAACCAACTCCTCCCTAACTCAGTTTTGCTTGTATCATAAATCCTTATTAAAGCAAATAATTTGAATAAGGTCATCCCAGTTGCTTTGAGTAAGAGTTTGCAAAATCAGTTCTTTAAACAGTGAACAGAAGGGTTAAGCCCACGCTGCCTCTATGCTTCTCAGAGGAGATGAGGCAGTTTGCCAATTTTGCAGCCCTCAGTAAACTTGACAGAATTGTTTAGCTGGACAAATTGGGTGAATTATCTCTTACACAGATGCTGTTGTGGCCTTTCCTTAGTTTGCTTATTCAGTCTTTTCCTGTTTTTTACACCACCCTTGTAATTAACTTTGATAAGCACCCTTGATTTCTTACTCTTCTGCCTCCCCTTTTACCCCCACCCCTAAGTCAGAGGGAACAGGAGGGAATGAACAGTAAAAAGCATGTGATCTTGCCACGGTCATGCAGTGTGGGAGTGCTCTCCTAATCCTGTGGACATTGAAGACTTTGCCTGAAAGTTAAACAGTCTTTATTCATCTTTATTGAGCATTTACACCAAGGGGCCTTTTGAAGCCAACCAAAACAGTGCAAAGGCTGAACACAGACTATAATAATTCTATATTTGCCACAGAAACATGGGGGAAATGATATAATGCAGAAGGCACCATAATGCCAGCAAAGCAGTATTGACATTATTTTCAAAACTATGGGTTTGCCCTGTGAGAAGGTACTTGTCTGACCTCGCTGCTCCAATGATGTTGGTAACAATTTTGACACTGACTTCAAACAGCTTTTTTCTCTTTTTTCTCTTCCCGCCTCCCAAAATTTTCACAAATGCTCAACTGTCATCCTGGAATAAAAAAAGAAATATGTTCAGGCAAAGTTGCATTAAATTCAGCCTGGTCCTACAAAAGTCCATGGAGTGGCATCCTGTTTTCATGGGGGATGTCCTGAGCAGGGCCATGATAGAGGATCTTCTGCTACTGGGAAGAAAAATTGGGGAAGGGAGTACCTGCCTGCATGCTGACAAAAAGTCAGAAAAAAAAATGTATGTACTCACAGTAATGACATACAAACACATGCACACATCACCCTAGGAACCACTTCCACACTCTCTGCTCAGAGCTTACCAGCTCAGGGAAGCTGGCCTGCAGTGGGAATGACTTTTCTTCCTCAGTAGATAGTGGAATATCCACTGGAATTCTTCCTGTGGATACCGGAATAACACATTTCTTGCATACAGCTGGTGCTTTTTTATAAGACATTAAAGACCCCTGGCCAGATCTCTACTGTACCTTCAGGTCTGGAGTAGCCAGACACCTCTTTCCTGTGCAGTTTTCTCCACCAGCGTTAGACTCCAAGACTCAAGAGGGAGACTTTACATTCAGCCAAACCCTGGATTCCCAGATAACCATTCCCCTAAACTGAGGGTCTTCTAGAGTCTCTGTGCCACCCATCATGATGCTGTAAGCAGCACTGGGCCCATTCTGGGACTACTGGAGTTATTTTCATCAGCATCATATTAACTATGAAGGAACAGCATAGGAGATGGGACAACAGAACAAAAAAGACTTAAAAATAAAAATAAATACAGGCATAAACTTCAGGTAGTTATAACCAGAGGCTTAGTACTCAACTGAGTCATAATGGTGCTTCTCTACTAGCTATAGCTCCACCCAGGATTAATGTATCTCAAAGGTGAGAACGATGGGGAGTGCTATAAAAGGACCAGCAATGAGAAAAACATGACTAAGTATCAAATAAAATATATGGCATGAACAGAATATGTGGCAAGTGAGGATCTCATAAAGGTCTCATAGCTACTTGTTTGGGAAGCTATACATTGCCACCTCAGAAAAGAAGCAATTAAAATGATCAATTGGATCATTCACATTAACAGAGAAAACAGCACTTTCACCTATGACTCAACTCTTCCTTCCTCATTCTGGAAACGGAAACAGGTATCATAGTGAGAGTATATTCATGCCTACTTTAGGCACATTTATACAGTTCTAGTGGTGAAAAGAGGCTGCAATTGAATACCAGTTTTTTGTTGTTTTTTTTTTTTTTTTTTTCCCCATTTATGGGTACCTGAAATATCTTGAGATCTTCCCATGGTAGCATCAGTTTCAGAGAGGAGAATACCAAAATCAGAGGGGCTGGTGGGCCGTGTGCCACTGTCTGGCAATGCTACAAGATCTCCTGCCTACTCTTCTATCCAAAAGGGACCAGACATATAAAGTGGTTCACTGCATGCTTTCCTCACTGACTCTCTGAGCATCCTCTGACAGTATCAGCGTTTCTCCAGATTTGTATTGCCAGAAGAAACAAAATGGGAGTTTTGTTTAGGGAGTAAGAACTGTGTCAGTCTCTTTTCTGAGGCAGTAAAGTAGCACATACCCCTTACTAGTGAAAATCAATTTGGCTTCAAAGCGGTTGTTTGGATTCGACACCAGGCCTGCCCACAGAAGAATATTTGCAGGCGTTAGTCTGGAGTAGCCAGTGCACTGTTGATTCACACCAGACCAGCACTACAGCGACATGAAATTTTTCAAACATAATACCCTACTTAACATTGCTAATGCAGTTTTAGATATCTGAAAGTATTTGCAAATTTCTTCTGGCTGGAAAAAGAGTGTGGAGGACAGAAAGCAAGGAACATTGACAACTTTTTTTTTTTCCTTGAAATGGCAATTCAAATGAAAAACACAGCATTTTTAAATGTTTGAAACCACATTTGGATAAATTGGGGGATCTAAATATAAACAAAAGTGTATTCCTATTCCATTCTTCCTAAACCATTACTCCTGAATGGTTTCTTTTTCCCTAATTCTCATTTTTCAATAATCATTATGAAAGGAAAATAAAAAAATTGTTCTAGGCTGACCCAAAATAAATCCCTCACCCTCTCCAAAGCTAAAGAGATAGTGTGTGGTACCCTGCATCTCAGCTAGTGACTCAGGCGTTTTGAAAACTGCGAGCAGCTAAAAAAGGGGCAGATGAACATGAGTTTAAGCAATCTGGCTATCACGCTCTGGCAAGCCCAAGGAGCTTCTCCCTCAGAGCAAAGGGAGCAGAGCCACACAGACATGAACGGGAGGACAGCGATAACCTACTTCCAAATGAGCCAAGTTGCTCAGAGGGAACAAGCCTTGCAGAAGGTCGCTGTGAAACACACAGGACAATTGTTCTGCAGCCCAGAAAGCAAACAAACCAACCCTATTTCACAGTAATGACAACAAGCCAAGCAAGTGGAAAGAGCAGCAAGAGAAATACAAGAGGTGATTTTAATCCCATTTCCCTTCTGCATTTTTCGTTGCTGAAGGGTTTTCACCAGCTTTAACTGTGACACTCAGTCACTGATCAAGGATGAATAGTTTCTGTGGTCACCATTCCCCGGCAATCAATGCCACCATCATTGCTGTATCCATGGTTACCCAAGGTGACAACCAATTCAGAGGAGGTCCATCCACTTGCCCGGGTATGCCTGGTCTTATTTCAGTTGAATATTTAACACAGGAGAAAAGCAGAGCGGGCATTCCTATTGCAGCAACCAACATGAGAAAAGGAAAAGGGGGGTGCAGAATAAAAGGCAGCCAGTCCTTTGGTTGAAGATGAAAAAAGTCTAGATTCTGTTAAAAAGTTTATTCTGCTGGCAGCCTTCGAAGAAGGACTGCAGTGTTGCTAAAAAGCAGGGTGCAATTTACACACAGCAGTCTCCAACTCCTGTATTAGACCAAACCAATGGTGCTCTTTTCCACGTGCATATTTATGCAAATAAAGCAGAAAAATCAATGACATAACTTTGCCAATGTTACATGTATACACTTTGGTGGTGTGTATATTGTTTTTCAGATCACTTTCGGAAAATATTCCAGCCTCTTACAGAGCAGCACTTAAGGATTTAAATGCCTTCTTAAAAAAAAGCCTGTGTTTAAGCACTTTGGTATATCAGGAGTGTTGTAGAGAATTCTATTAACAGGAATATTTGAGCAAAGAGTAAAAATAAACACAAATTGCAAAGAAGACAAATACGTAACTGGTTGTTATAAATAATCAAGCTGAAAAGAGAGCTTCAAGAGCTAGAGCCATTCGAGTCAAAATCATTACATCGCCTGGGGAGTTTGCCCACTCTGTACAGTTCAGGTTTCTAACTGTGACAACTTGCTATGACTTGCTCAAAAATGAGCTCCAGACCAGGAATTATTTATAGCAGTAGTCTCAAGAGTGGTAGTGCATGATCACCAAAAAGAGCAGAGATTGCAATCTGATCATAGATTACCCACAAACGAAAAAACAAAAGATGGAGATACTGAATGATTTCCCTTTGTTAATCGATTTCCAATGTAATTTTTAAAGAGCTGTTTCACTAAGTTTGATTACATTTTCTGAAACACTTGCTTTTTTAAACTAGTGTCGTGTCACCTGTGCCCTAAAGCCAGAGAAAGATCCACTCCTATAATGAAGCTTCAAATAAATGACAATTTAGGGCTGTCTATTAAGACACGGAAGAGTAACTGTTTCTTATAAAAATAATTCCTACATTAAAACCAGCAATTACCTAACCGCACAGCAGAGAAGTTACGTGCTTACCATTTTTTTCCAAACCTGACAAAAAGAATCAAATACATATGACACCTGTGGAGTTGAACGGATCTCAAATGAGCTAATTCTCACAACCTGAAAGCTAACTCCTGTGGGTTTGGGATTGGGAGAAAAAAAAATATATTTTTTCTCTGCACTGTGTGAGATTTACTGTATCCAAAGTCAGTTCTCCCAGCCAATAATTCCTTATTGCTAACAGAGGAGATTTTGAATACCTGTGTTAATATGATCCATTCCTTAAAAAAAAAAACAAAAATCAGGAAAAGGCACAGGAGGAACCTGGGTTGATCAGAGAAGAAGATAACAAGAAACAAAAATGTGATCATAAGACTAGAAGAAAAAGGAAGAAGAAAATGGGAAATAGGAAATTGATATTAACTCTTAAACATAGTATAAACTCACCTTTACACGCAGCAACTGGTATACTCTGTCTTGGGCTACAGACCACTACTCTGCTATTCATAGTTTTCCACCTAGGAACCAATTTTGCAACCTCATTTCAATTTAGAGAGAGCAGTATGAGAGAGACGCTAGCTTTGCAGGTCATTTGGAAGATAGTAGCAGCAGGTGGGCATGACGAGGTACCAACATGATGGAGATAAGGACGTAAGAGAGAGAGAAATATCAGCACAGCTGTGCAGGACCTTGGTAAGACCTCACTTTGAAGACTGTGTACACCTCTGGTGACCTCCCCCCAAGAAAGATCAATTTAAATCAGAAAATATGCAGTTCAGACCTGATGGAGGGTAGTGACCACCTCTTTTATACAGCATGATGAAAAGTGTTTCCTTCTACACAGATTTTGTGCATACCAAATGACGAAAAGCAAAGGGAGCATATGATGTTTCTGAGCATATGATAGCTCTGAAGATAAATCTCAAAGAAAAGGGAAAGAAGGTTAACATTCACAGGTGAAGAGCTTGTTAAGTTAAAGAATAAGGCTAGCACTAGGTCACGGTAAACTGTGAAGAAGTGACCAAAAGATTTTTAACCACTACAGGAGTGAAGGTCTCAATCTGTCCTTCTACGCGGGACAGCAAACAGCAGGAACCCACACTGCATTTGAACAGGGCTGAGTCAGTGAGCGAAAGGTGACAGGAGTCCCCCTGGCACAAAATACATTCAAGACTCTGGGCGTCCCCTGTGTCAGTAGGCAGCCTGTACCTCACTGCCTGGGAGAGCCCTGAGATTATTTCCCCTCTGAAGGACAACGTGGCTGTGGGAGAGGCCTTCCATGAAGACCCTGGAGGTCGGTCACGGAGCAGAGACACCAGGCTCAGTGCATCCGTGCCCCAGTCGGAGTATCGAAGTCTCAGACCCAGCATTAGCAAAGCTCGCAACTGCCCAGGACTAAACCCCACTACCGGAACCGAGACAAGGTTGGCACTTTCCACAGCCCCTTGCAGACACGCACACAAACGCCCATGTCTGCTCTGCCCTATCTTCTCTTAGGATAAGGGTGTTCTATCATAAACGCAATTTTAGAAAGTGCCCATGGTTTGCTGACCAGGGATCTCAGGTCCCACGTGTCGAAGAAAGATTCGGTTTGAAGCAGCATCGCATGAGAACGGCATCGAGCACAGCCAGCTCCGGTCTTCCCGGCGAGCACGCTGCGGCGGGCGAGGGATGCGGTTCGCCCCCATCCAAGGGGACGAGGGGACCCCCCGGCCCGCAGCCCCTCCGAGGACGGAGCAGCCCGGGGTCTCTCCTCGGCACTGCAAAACTGTTTTACTTCTCCGGCGCTATGAGGGGGGAGACAGCCCCGCGACAACACCCGGTTTCCGACGGGGCTGTCTCGGGACGCCTCCCCCGGGGAGCAAGCAGGCGGTGCAGAAGGAGCGGGCGATCCCCCGAAAACCCTCCTTCCTCTCCCCGCCCCCCGGGCTGCCCGCCGGAGCGGCG
>VYXH01003295.1:106552-128907 GCA_013397275.1 Burhinus bistriatus
CCCCCGCCCGGGGGCAGGACAGCGCGGTGCCCTCCGCCCCCCCCGGGTACCCTGCGGGGAGGGGTCGGGGTCCCACAGGCGTGGGAGCCGGGCAGCGGTCGGGGTGGGGAGGGACACTGCCCGACCCCAGCCCGGGGAGAAGCATCCTGACTCTGGGGCTGCCGGAGACGCATTTCTGGTCATTCCGTCCTCCTCTTGAATCCTCTCCCGTGTTGGCCCTTGGTCTTAGCACTGGGGTGGAGGGGAACGAGCATCCTCTCAGTGGAAAGGTTGAGTTCGGTGGAAAAAGCTAAATTGTGAGCGCGAAGCCATGTGCTGCATTAAGTTATAGAGTTGAGAGGAGAAAGGGGGTCCAGGACATGCACTGGTGAGAAGCTGCTCTTCTGGAGGTCCTTAGCTTGGCTTTTCGAGAAGGACATGCTTCGCAGACCAAAAGAAGGTTGTTAGCCAAAAAAAAAAAAAGCTAAAACGAGCGTTCAGGGTCCTTATTTACTACTCACCTAAATGCTGTACTCTGTTTGTGTGTGAGCATTGGTAGGTTGTTCACCAGATGACACTTGTCAGGGTAGTTGTTCGTTGCAACTTGACTTTGCATTGAGCTATGTAAAGCATTAAGATTTTCTTGTAGTTCATGCATCGCTGCTAGATCAGATTTTTACTAAATCTAATTGCCTTGCTAAAGTAGTAGAAACTAAAGTCTGACTGTGGCTGTGTTTGATTGTGTAGCTAAAATAGAAGAAACTAAATTCATTATGTTTGAGTGTCTTAGGCTGTCTTGGATACTTAGCAGTATCTAAGGGGAGCTAAACTTTCTGTCATGGAGAGATGGCAACTTACTGTTACACACTCTGGAGAAAGGTAGTAGTTCAGCGTTTTGCAAATGTGTGTTTGATGCCAGTAATCATCTTCAGGCAAAAGAATTGGAAGAAAATGCTCAATTCTGTGTGGCCCATGCAAGGGTAGTCATGAGTAAAGTGGCAGAAGCTACCAGTTAAGTAGCCAGGAGAAATAGTTGTTTTATATAAAAAGAGATAGCTCAACTTTGCTCTCAAAATGTAATCAGAAAGATTACCAACTGAATTTGCTTTGCAAAAGCAACTATAAAACCCACCCTGGCTCACTGTTAGACTTCTGTATTTTTTTGTGTTAGATTGTGACAGAAAAGGTAGGAAAAGAAAGTCCATGCTAGGGAGCTCCTAGTCTGTCATTGAAGGTGTGACTGCTCTATGCTGATCTGAACTCAGCTAGCTTTCTGCACCTCAGCAAAACCCATGTAACTCAGGTTTCTGTAAAATTATGCAGAAACTCAAGGGTAATCAGTGCCACTGAATGCCACTGTTGATGTGCGTTTAGTGCCAATAGCATCCAGGTTTTCTCAGCTACATCAGCCAGCTTTGCAGGTACACTTGCAGTCATGCTGGAGTCAATAGCCAAAGCTCCCTGAACACAAAATCCTGAACCCAGCATCTCCTTGCTCTGTCTGTTAAAATCAGAATTATTTTGTCTTCCTTCTTAGAGTTGGGTCTAAGTTCATCCAAAGCTGCCTGAGGGCACAGGATGTGTTAAATGCATATAGGACAGGGTTAGAGTCATTGCTCCTTTCCACAGACTTCAAAGCTCCTGCTTAACTTTCAAGTTGTTCTCAGTAGGGAGCCAGCTGGATCAATCTATCCAAATCAGAACTTTGTTCTTAAGCAGACATTTAAGTGTCATTGTCTTCAGTGACAGTGAAACCAATGCCTGACATTGAACCTGTGCTGAATAGATCCGTTTTTTTTTTTTCAGCTGAGCTAAAAAAAAATCACTCTTCAAGGCTCTGTGGATTTAAAAAAAATCTCAGCCTGACTCAAAGGCCAGCAGGTAATACAAGTATATTGGTCTCTCAAGATTGGCTTGGAGGGCCTGACACCTTTCTGAACACTTTTTTGGTACCTTCACGTAATAAATGCCATTTTAAGGCTAACTCTGGAGGCAATGGTCCAGCAGCCTTACCTTGCATACTTCGCAGAGTTACAGGATTTTCAGCAGCATGTTGAATCCTGGGCACCCCAGAGGTGTTGGCCTCAAGAGCCTCTCGTGTGTTATTGCCAGCTGCAGGCAGCGATTTTGTGTCACTCAACACTCCCATGCCAGCACTGGCATGCAATGGGTGCACCATAGACCTCCCACCTTCCTGGCTTGACAACCCTGGAGCCGCAGACTGGCAGCTTCTCCTGACCGGCAATTTTAGAGAAGGCAAATATAAATGATATCTTTGTAGGCAAGACAGATTTTGCTAATAGGCCCAGCATGCAGTTTTTCAGAGAAGAAAAGTCAGGAAGAAAAGACTGAGGTCTAACCCTGCTTCTGAAATGCGAAGCATCAGCTCCCCTGGCATCACCCTTCCCACTGACCCTTTGGCAGACCAATGCTTCCTGCCTCCAAAATGCCACGGCAGCACACCTTGGGCGGTTGCCTGCAGTTAGCTTTCTTCTAGGCAGGAACAGAAGCAGACCCAAAACTTGTTTGCCCTTGAAAAGTGTTTCTCACTGTCTGCCATATGAGGAGCACAGCAAACGTTAACGAACTCAACACTAGCTAGATGCTGCCTCAAGCTGCTTCTCCTCAGCATTCAGAATTCTTGTTAGGATGGTTTTAAGGTAGTAATGTCTAACAAGGTCTCATTTTCCACAGTATGCCAGGAGAGGAACGTACACATAGAACATTTGTACTTCTGCTGAATGTTAACATTGTTACTTCATACAGAAGTCTATAATAAGTAGATATTCATTGTAACTGAAAAGCACATTAATCTTTGAGCAGATCTTCCCTAACATGGCAAAAAGCAATACTTAAAAGGAAGATAAGGATGCAGAACTGAAATACGTTTCAATAATACTGGCTGTTGCCTCCATAACGTTTGATGATGTACTTCAAACATGTAACCTCAAGAGGAAATCCACAGTGTCACAGCTGGGCAACTATAGTCAAAGGGACCTAGAGTGTTTTCAAAAGTTTTGTGGTTGTTTGAGCATCTTTAAAAGTCTGTTTCTCAGTCTTCTCCTGAAATAAAAAAAAAAAAAAAAAAGAGCAAACAGTCTTTCCCCATGACATGTTCTTTCACATGCAGCAGCTTTTGCTGGAGGTTCAGGGTTGTGTGTGGCAAAACACACACATGGCTTCAAGGGATGCTACACAGAGTAAAATACAATACACTTTTTCCATTTATATATATGTGATGTGATTTAATGAGTAATATATACTGTCAGTCCAGATGCTGTTGTGACCTGAAAAAAGCTGTTTACTTTTCTGAGTTTATTGTCATTCCAGTAAATTTTCACTCTCAGTAAGCAAAAGTAGCAGTTTAACACTATCATTCAGCAAGCAGCAAACACTGGATTTCTTTACTAGTAACATGAACGCAAATTGCACTGAAGCTTTGACAGATCATTATTTTGGAAACAGCAGCTCACAAGCACTGATGCCATTGAGGCAAGGCTCATCAATGTTACGTACGTTTGTATGAAGAAACACACTTTATTTTTTCATTCCAAGACTGCCAACGTCATTAATAGTTTTCCCAGGGATGAAACAGGGAGCAGATCCAGAGTACGTGAGCCATAAATAAATACAGTGATATCACTTTTAGTACTACAGTTCAGAGAGGAGAGTTTGGGAATAATAGCCTGTAATATTTTGTAGGTGATACTATCGGAAACACAGGGGAGATCACATTTGCAGCAGTGTTCTCTGAACTTCGGAACTTAGGGAGTTTTTTCATTGGGTTTCAGGTAAATCAGTATCTCTGATGTCTTTTAACATGAAAAGGAATCTCAGAGCAACAAAACAGAATAAAGTAAATCTGACTCGTCAGTCCCTGCATAGCCAGTCCGTGCTTTATCTGGTTTCCTGAGGAACTGGAATTGCAGCACTGCTGATTACCGCTATGACTTCAGAGACAGTCAGCAGAATAAATAAATCAAGTCAGAGTTTTAGGTTAAACAACGAATTTCCTGCTGAAGGAGCAAGTTCAGCCTCAGAACATATGCTGTAAAAAGAAACTTTAATCATTAACATTTTATTTTTTTTTGTTTTTAAAGGAATTAAGCTTCCTTTTGAAAGCAGCTTTATAGTTTATACAAATCAAACCACTCTGGGTGGAGAATTATACATCTTTCCCTTTTGGAAGTAGCCAGGAATACCACTGTCTGTATGGGATCCCCAGAAGTCATACTGACCTGCAAGACACTGAGTATGCAGAGCACTAGCAAGGGCAGGCAGAAATTACAGCAAAGGAATGGAGATGTGGAAAAGCTTCTGTCCAATGAAATGCCAAAAAACACTTTTCTTCCTCCTTCAAGCCAGAATTGCCTTTTTACAGAAAAGTATTTTTGATGAGGGGCAAAAAAAAAAAAAATTAAGAATCTCATTTTCCAGGAGAGACTGCAAAGCACGTGCTTAGCTGCAGGCTTTGGTAATTCAAGCTATCATTGCTAATCTGACATAGTTCAAATGTTGAAGTTTGTACTAGGTACTGTGTAGATGAGGAATATGTGTTCAGTCTTTTCCTGTGATCACCAAGCATCCTTGCATCACACGGCATAAATAGCATGACACATACCTTTTGTGCACTTCAGGAGGGTTTATGAGCAGTACCTTGAGAGAAAAAAGGATGGAAATCGAAAGGCCATGCAAACGAAATGTTCAGCTGCTTCTCTTTCAGCTAAAGGTCTGCAGTTTTGCTCATAGTGAGCTTTTGAAACTTGCACAATTTGGGCCGCTATAAAGTGAGAGTCCTTTTACATTGACAGCTAATGTAAAAAAACTTTGTGTAACTAGCAGTTTTGCTCTGTAACCATATACCCTGTAGAGCCATTAATTCTTTTAAACACAAATTTCAGAGGCATTAAGTCATGTTTTGCTGGCAGCATTGTGGTCCGAGCATCGCACAAGAGGTCTCCTGATTGTAACAGTCCTCTGTTAAAGAGCAATTACACCATATTTGCTAGCTGATCCAGTTTCCTGCCTCTTACACACATTTCCCCAGTATCATCCATTGTCCTCAGGCTGTTACTTTGAGAATGGTTTTTACTTGTGCTCCTGTGCTGTGTTCAGCATGGTCAGCTATGAGTAGCACAGTTTTCATAGTTCACCGTGTTGTCAGCTGAAGCCAATCTATCTGTTAGCTTTAAGTTGATAAATGATGTGTGTTGAAGGGAGAGGAGTCCTTGTTTATATTCTTGTCCCTGGTCAGAAAGCCCTGAAGTTTTGTGAAAGTGATGTTGGCATAACGTTTGGGAGTTGTGTTGGGACCTTCTGCGTTTTGCGGTTTTTCACCTTGTTTAATGCTTGGGGTCTGTTTTCTCTGTCTGTTGCACCCTTGATAATACTTGTCATCCTTGTCTCCTAAGCTGTCAGTCATAGTAAACACTGTTTAAAACACCACTAAAGGCATCCAGCCATGTAAAACAGAACATTGCAGCCTCCCTACCCATGGGGACCTCTTTAAGGATAGGTACTCTATCAACAAGCTTTGTGTACTCAGAAGCATGGGACAGTGAAAAGGAAAAAAAGAACTAGTCTCTTTATTCCAGTTACAGCGTTTAAGGAGGATTCAGTTCATCGTGACTGCAAAAGATCCTTTTTCAGAAGGCAGGAAAGTGATGAGAGTATTTTTACTTTCAGTTCTCTCCTCTGGTTCCTTAGTTTTGACATCCCATTGAGACAGAAGGAGCCAGAACTCTGCTGGAGTGAACTTTTCCAAGCAGCACCCTTCAGTACTGTCTCTAACCCCTCTCCTTTGGAAGGAAACCCCTCAGAAACCCATTGAATTCACTGTCCTGCCACTGGCCATTTGTAATTAAGGGACCTTGCACCTTAGAATATTTTAGCATGGTATATGGTAAATGTATATGACACTTCGAGGTATGAGGATGTATTATTTTCCCAGGTGTTTTGTTGCTTATGGAGGAGCAAATTTTGAGGTGAAAAAGTGTTTTCAAACATACTAGTTCAAGACTTGGAAGTTGTTTGTAATACTAGAAAGTTATTCAGTATTCCTTACCACCCAAGTCTCAGTGAAATCTTACAGCAGGCTTCTTTCATAAACTCCCCTAAGTTTCATCAACACTTGGCTTAGATAGCATACAGGTGTTCCTATTTTATAGTATTTGTAATTTGTAATATAAATTGTGAGGCTTGGTTTGCACAACCACTGTTCACAGCATTACTCACCATCCACAATTTTCCATACATCTTTCTTTTCCTGGCAATTATTATTTAAGGAAATGTTGGACATGCTTCAGTTTGAATGTCTGCTTATTTCGAAGTTAGGAGGATATGAGTACTACAGACTTTGAAACTGGATATTGCAGCATTATTTGAAATATGTACACCAGAGGTTCTTTGTCTGAGTGGTTTCAAGTCAGCAGTGAGCAATCTATCTCAAATACAGCAAGGGGTTATTACCCAGATTTAGAATGTGCACTGAGTCTATAATTGTTTAAGGTATCTGACTCTGGGAATCCTTAGATAAAATTATGCCAATGATCACTTTGTTCTTGAAGTACATCCAGTTCTGTCAAGTTTTATCAAATCACTTAGTCAACTTGATAAATTCTGTTGTATTTTCAGTTACATCAATTCCATTTGAAAAGGGTGGTGAAGAGTTAAGATTTGGTAAGGGAGTGGAGGGAAGGTGATTCTTGTAGTTGAATATTGTACCAGTAGGTATTTCCTACATAAATGGAAAACAAATATCTGTATTGAATTGATATGAAAACACAAAAGCTAAGATACCTGCTTATAGTTTGATGTGCTGTTCTTTATTAGTCTCCTTCCTCGCCGTACTCATGATATCATACTAGTTTCTGCAGAAAATATCAGAGCTGGCTAGTTACAAGAATTTCTTGTTCCTCATCCTGTGCTGCTTCTCTGATGCAGAAAAAGCTGAGTTAACATCAAATTCAATACCACAGATGATGTTTTCTTTTGGTTTTTTTTCTATTCTGGGTATTCACAAAGCGATGTCTTCCTCACTGCACAGCCTGGAAGAGGTCTTTCATAATATACTGCAGAAACTCATGTTGATAATGAGTGATTAAACTGTGACAGGGTTAAATCATTGATTATTACTTTACTGAATTACATGCGTTATCAGAAGAAACACCAAAGAAGCCTTAGCTTTATTCACTAAGTAAAAATTAAAATTCTGCCAACAAAGACAAATTTAAAGACAATTTGGTAGCAGATACTACGTGAATACAAAAGTTAATGGTGCCAAACAGATTATTAACAAACACTCGCTAGAAATGTAAGTTGGGGTGTTCAGTATAACTTCCCCCAAGAATTTGTCCACAAAAGTCAGAGAAAGCACTTAATCTTTCCACTAAAATGGAAGCAGAGCTGTGCAAATTAGAAACAGTCAAAGATTTTGTCATGCTACATGTTATTCAATTCGATGCTCACAATTAAATTGAAAGAATATTTACAAATATTGTGATCTAGGGTATATTTCATGAGTTATTTACTATTTAAACCCATAAAATATTGAAAACTCACAATATTAGAACTTTAGCCTGTGTTGGGTTTAGTTACAGTTTTAAGCCATCAAATAAAATGTTTATCTCCCGTGTTCTGTTCTTTTCCTCTACGAATTTACATGTAATTTTTTAATGTGAAAGAGATCCAGGCATCGAATGGCTAGAATTTATGTATTTATTGTAATTAGCAGAAAATTGGAAAAAGCACAGTTTCTTTTAAAAGTCTATATTTGTCTTTCAAAGAAGAATCAGGCAATAAATCCATGTTTCTGTAGATCTTACTGAAGGGCTTTTAAGGAGGGGAAGGATCATCTTTTCAGTTTGATTGAGTAAGAGAGTACGCTGAATCTCACTGCAGTACCAATAGCTATGGCAGAGTTTCTTCTGAATAGGTGAAGGGAGCCAGAGCAAAGAGATAGAAGAAAACAAGGAAAGGAAACAAGAAAACTAGAAACATAAATGCCAGTGACAGACAGAGAGAAGGAGAAAATAAACTGAATTGAAAAAAAGGAAGAGGTGCCTTTCTCTGTCTCTCTACTTTTTCGGGAAGCATAAAAACAAGGGAACTGAATTTTACATGAAAGCACTGTACAAGGAGCTGGGATCACCAAGCACCGACCAAAACAGCTTTCCCAAGTCAGGGTTGAATTAGCAGCGCTGTCTTGATCCTTGGCTAAGGATGGTTATTTCCACTGAGTAATGCTTCCCCAAAAATAGTGCAACCTCCCAGGGGACGGCTAAGATGACAGCTAGGAAGCAGTGAAAGGAATAGGGATTAGATTAAACAGCAGTTTATTGCTGCAGTTGGGAGGGGCTTCCTGCAGAGGGTTTGAGGTCTTGGTGTGGGTGGGTGTAATTAGTGGAAGCCTTTTTTCCTCCTTGGTGCTGAGAATTACAGGAAGAGAGACACACCTGGGCATCTCAGGACACAGTCACACCTGATGCTCTGGCACCTGGGGTTGGACATCTTCTGGTCAGCATTTCAGAGCTCCAGGAGGCAGACCAAGGTCACTTGGATACCAGCAGCATCATACCAATAGGTACTCAAAAGGGTTTTCCTAATAAATGTGAGCAAGTTCAGGCACAGTGGCTTTAGGATTGCAGCTTTGGACATCAGCGACTGTTCTTTACTTCTGGTCTGACCCTGAAGGCCTCCACATTTTTCCAAACACCCTGTCACTCAGCCAAATTGGTTCTCACCACCATGGAGAGAGGATGTGCAGATGGTGGAAGTAACAGCAGAACTGGGAGAAAGATTTAAGCTTGAGTAGGCAGCAATGATAGATGATTCATTTATTAAGGAAGTCACACTCAGGCAAAGGGACTCCTCGTCAGCGTGACTAAGAAGTTCACAATCTGGCCCCAAGTGCTTCACAGCTGTCACATCAAGCTACTAACATTACTCTTGGTAATTATGGACAACTACACGAAGCACTGAGAAGGGACTTGACAGCGTGGCATACCACAAACCACAATAAACCACGGTAATTGTTATGTGCTGCCTTTGCAGGGCATTGCAACCAAGTGTTTATGTGTAGCTGGCCTTGGGACTTGGTTTTGGCTGTAGACAGGGTTTCAAAACGTATCTCTGTTCAGGTTTGATGTTCACCACTCAGTCCTGACCTTACTGTATCCTTTCCCCACAGCGTAGTACAATATAGCCATTCACAAGCATCTTGCATCCTGTAGCATTTATGTACTCTGTTGGTATAAGCAGAGAGCATGTGTGTATTGTTGCGGTGCTAAGCATCCATCCCTCTCTCTGCGAGGTACGGGAGTGGGTTACCAGCAAGTTGAGAGATGATGCTGTACCTTTGGGATGCGCCCTGCTGCAGTCTCCCTTGCAATGGACTGCACCCTCGTGGGAGCGGTGAGCGGAGAGAGCCCTCAGGAGCTGACTGGAAGGTTTCCACTTGGCACTGGTTTGAAAAGATCTGGTGTGTAGCATGCTGGCTAATTAACTTTTATCTGAAATGCTTCAGTCACCTGAATCTGTGTGGCTGCGGGCAGCAGATGGGGAGGTGGAGGAGGAGGGGGAGAAGAGTAAACGTGAACATAGGTGCACCCTCAGCTGCTGCTAAGGCACAGTAAACACGGAAATTACTGTGATCATTTGATTGTTATTATTATATAGGAGAAATCAAATGTTAGGAAATTTAGAAGCAGACACCATTTTTTCCTTTTCTTGCTATGGTATTTTTATTACTTTTTCTTCACCGGCTTTCATCTGTGATGATAGTTTCCAAAGTCTGTTTCACAATGTGGAAAGTATTTGAAATGCATTATAAAAAATCTATGAATATGCTGCATAGGCATATTCGAAACTCTTAGTATTTCCCTAAAGGCATGCTATTCCACTTCCAGCTTTTTTAAGACTGTGAAGGAAATGATTGCCCATGCTGTTCATAAGACATTTTACAAGGCTTTCTAACTTAAGACAGAGTTAAAAGACGAGATAGATCTTCCAACATAAACTGAGATTTCAAAAATGACGTTTTACATTTGTTGTAAGGAAAGAAGCATTAGACATAGCAATTAATAACCAGAAAGAGCAGCTGTATTATGCACCAGGCACTCTCAATGGTGCTACTGATAAAGCAGTTACTTTACACTCATCTTAATAGCGTACTCGCTCAAACTGGCTTAAAAAGAAGTTTTTTTTGCAAATCAGATGAAAAGTCAGTATTATCAGTTCACAGTTTGGTAATTTTCTGGTGCTATTTTAGTTGAAAGTGTAATTATTTATCACTTTCTCAGCGTGTAAGGCTCACATATATATCAGTTAAACACCTCTCTGTAGGAGAATAGTTGTTTTTAAGAATTTACTGTACTCAACATAAGCATCAGAATGGGTGAAAAATAGATTTAACCTATACTTGGAGCTGATAGCTGCCCTCTTGCAAGAATGTACTGGAACTGTTTTAGCTGTGATTCACACTTTCTTACTACGCTAATACCATGGATTTGATTTTAGTCCTACATTGGAAGGGCAACAAGGTGAAAGATTTGTGTGCCTGGGTTTCCTCTGTGTAAAATGCACATGATAGGTGATAAACTATAGAGTTCCGAGGGGACAAATACATACCCAATAACAGCCTTGAGGCAAGTGTAGGTAAATAGTTAAAGCAAAAAGCATTGATTATTTTGGTTTAAGCTCTGAGACATGAAAACTTCAGATGTCATTGCACCATGTTGCACTTGCTGAACAGGAGTTTACAGGAGCTTATTCTTGTTTCCAGAGCACAAATCAGGCAAAGCTTTGGTGGAAGGCTCTGCTCTTCCGCCATCTCTCTTTCCCCAGTCATCCGGCAAGCGCACAACCTGCACCAGTAACATTTAGTGCTGTTTCCTTGCTCTAGGACTGTAGAAGGTGGTGGTGCGTGATCCCCACATTCCCTCTTCATTACCAGTTCTGCAAAACCAATTGCACTGCCTGGTCTGCTGCTGTTACCAGCTACCTTCCGACCACACAGAGGGGCAGCTCATACCTAACTCCCACTGGCATCTATAAAATTGTCTACTGCAGAGCTAATGAGGGGGAAATGATAATACATGGCATCAGTGCTTGTTCCTCAGAGGTTCAGGGGGAGAAAAAAACCCACCTATTAATCACCTCTTTAAATGTTCCTATCACAATGTATCAGTATAGAAATAGGCTGGATAGCCTGGTGCGGTTAACAATACTCTTGTGGCCTCTGATTAGGAGTCTTGCATCAGCAGTCAACACAGGGAAGCCAAAATGATGATTATTCAGTCACCCTTATGATCATCTTTTTATACACATGAATTATTTACATAGTACAGGGTATTTACACACTTGTTAATTAAAACCTGCTTTTTTCATTCAGTTATACCCCTAAGATCTCTTTAGAGCATGTAATCTTTCTAATGACATGTATTTCACATTCATTATGCTATATTTTGTTTAATGTTATCTTTCATTGTATAAATAGAAAGTCCTTCAGTGCAGAATACTTTTGGGAAAGGATTCCTTCACACTGAGGATTTGTTTTGAGAGAGAGAGAGGAATGATCAGTCTGTTTTGAATATTGATGCCCAGAACCCCCAGGATCCCTCATATTTTTTTTCAGCTACAGCATTTTCTACCTACACTTCATTTTCAGTGTGGCACACTCATTTCACCATTTCTTAATCTTTCCCATTGGTCTTTGTTCTGAGGTCCTGTCTTCCACTATAGGATAATACAGATCCTAAATTAACAGTCTTGACTCCAGAAAAAGACCACAAGGCTCTATTGTGATACAAATGATCAGCAACATAAATTGCTCATCACTCAGTGTTCATCACATTCTCTGAAGAGCACCAAAAATAAGACACTTATTTATAAATAGCTCAGCCTGCTAGATTCCAGTGAAACTCAATTTCATATCTTCCCACCATTTTGACAGTGCATATAAATATGTAGCATGTAGTTATGTGAAAGTTAGCTGTACTGTGATGTCCTCGTTGGGCATTCACAACCCTTACAGGTTTACAGCAAAAGAATAAATTGCAATTTGAGACCTGTGGTGGGATGTAGTACACCACACGATTACCATAAGAAAGATGCTTTGCTTGACAGAGAATGGGAGCTTGTTGCCCAGATCATACTGCTCTGGTATTCCTGCCCAGAAGTGTAGTTAAAGAGGAAAACAAAGTGAAAATTCACAGTGAATAATACATCTGATAATCACACATTTCTTTCTACCTGAAAACCACCTGAAATTTCTGGTACAAGCATGAACAATACTAGGAATAACTGCATCCCGAGCCTTCCAAAAAATGTGTGGAAGTACTTCCTTTTACTTCACTGGCTTTGAATAGGACCAGCTTGAGATACGATTTTGATGGTTTGGCTAAGCTGCATGAATTATTTTTTTTTTCTCTTCCAATGTGATAAATGCAGGAATTGGAGATATACATGGAAGCTGGAACTTGCAGATACTGCAAGTGTTCAGTTTTGCTATTCATTTTTTTTGAGCATTTGTCCTAGTGTAATTTGATTACGGGAATGTTCATGAAAAGCAAATGTTGAGGAGAAGAACAGCTGAAGCGAATCATTTCATTCATGTGAGTATCTATGCGTTGTTTCTGATGCAATTGCCATCATTAAAAAAACCAAACCAGTATATTCAGACTTCCTGTTCATTTAAGTGTGGTACGGCTTTGCTTAGGATGAGGACCTAGTCCAACAGGATCTGTGGCTTGTTGCTGCCATATTAAAACTGTATTCATAAGTGAACTTAACACTTCTGTCAACTTTAACCTTTAATTTTACCTGTCTTTGCCTGATTTTCACCAGAGAGTTCCCTTTACTTAAAAATCTACAGAAAGTTATTCACTGACTCAGATCAAGGATAATTCAGACATTTCATCTTTTTGTGGATCCGTATTATGCCAGCATTATGAGAGCAAATGCATGTCTTCCGAGAGTCATACAAAATTATTGCAATCTTATTAGAGAATAATAAGCAGCAAAATGGCTTATTATTGTAAGAGGGGGAAAAATGAGTATACAGTCTGACCATTGAACAGGTGACACAAATGGAAAATTCAGTCTTCTCCAACACAGTTAAAAACATACAGGAAAATACACTGGGCTGAGTACTGGAATGGTTCCTGGTCTACCAGTCCAGGCATGGAGAAGTACAGCTGAATTTCCTTGCTTTGTCAGAAGTTTCCTCTGGGAGGTTGAACGTTGTCCAGGGCTGTCAAAATCAGCAGCAACCCGTTGCCTACCTGTAAACAAAGTGCTGAGCCTGCGTGCGTGTTTGACCACTGCCCAGCGTAACCACAATGTGGTCACCGTTGGAGCTGTTGTATGGTGCTGTGTCATCCATCCTTTCTAGGCGTGTTAGCGGTGAGGCGAAGAAATGGCCAACCCAGAGAGCAAGTTCCTTGCTGTGTACCAGATCTTTTTTTGCAGGGGACTTTATTTGACATAAGCAGTGCTTCCAGTCGCACAGCATGGGCTAGGAGACCAACGCTGCTCTCCTGGTGGGGTAGTTCCCCTTGCCTTCACCGTGAGCTTAGAGAGTGTTGTTCCAGCAGCCTTCACACTTCTTTGCCTGTGTCCCCCACCCTCCCCAGTTCAACAGTCTGCATGCTTGTCAGTCAGTATGTTCAAGCATGTATAAAAACTCTGGTCATTTTAAGAGTGGTCTCCAAATATTGCTTACCTTTCAGAAAAGAAAAGCAAACCTTTCACAGAAGATCCTGCTTTCTGTGAGTGTCTCCTTTTTGTTCTCACAGCTGGCTGGCTCTTTCACTCCAATTTATTAATAATACATCCTGGTGTTCTGTGTGGTATCTGGTAAAGGGTTTTAAGCAGGGAATTTTACAGAATATTTCAGTTCCCTTGCTCAGGCAGGGCAGTGCAGCGCATCCTCTGTGTCAATGCAAAATATCAAAGCAGTATTACAACAAAATACAGAGCTTACATTTTTTTACCTTCCTTAGTTCCATCCCAGGCTACTAAAATGTGTAGAAGTATAATTCATCTGTTGGAAAATTGACGAAGACTTGCATTCAAGTGCTAGTGTCATGTAAACAGAGGAAAGTGAAATGGGGAAACTAAAAAAAATACATTCCTATTTCTTCAGGGAATATACATTTTTTGTGTTTTTTTTATTATAGGTTGTCTCTCTCTGTGAAGCAGTACTGTTTCCTGCAGAGAGAGAAAGCAGGTTTGATCGTATGTTCTTGCCAAACTCATAGGAGCTGTGGTCTGTCATCCCTTTCTTCCAGGTTGACTGGGGGAATTAGACACTCCTCTGCAACACTTCCCCTTGTTCAGAGAGTTAAAAATCACGGCGCCAAAAATAGTCAATGATGTGAATTGCTCGTCCTCAGGCTTGGTTCACCAGACTCTGCAGAGTCATCGTGGATTATTTGCATGGAGATGGATAGACGCAGACATCTTGCTGAGATTAGTGAGACATGACGCTTTCATATTTTATCACAAGCGCTTATCCATGTTAAACTCCCAGGGCGTGCTTCATTTTCTCTGGTTCTTACCCTCTCCTTTAGGAGGATACAATCACCCACTCAAGAAGCAGAAATAGTGCATGACTAACTATGTCACGGAACAAATGATTAACACTAAGTAGTTTGTGCTAACTGTTTGCAAACAATCCACGTGCTGATAATTATGCTGAAGCAATTTTGTGAATACCTAACTCAATGTGTTTTGCATAACTCAAGACTGGCTCCCGGATCATTACACTCATAACTTCTGTCTTGTTTGTTAAATTCATAAATATCATTATTTCTTCCAGTCCATAGAACTGGTAGTGCTAGACTGGACTGTGATTCTAGTCTGTAACACTGGACTGGCGAAGGCTGGAGGAAGGATGGCGGCTCTGATGGAACGAGGTGCCATTCGAAATGAGTTACATCTGCTGTGATTTAAGAGTTTATAAACCACGAAGTGCGGAGGAGGGCTGTTGTACGCAGGCAGACCCATGAATACATCTGATGCTTTTGGATTTGCAGCTACACAAATAAAGATGGTGTTTGCCCCCGCTGCACCGAGCCTACCCACAGAGAGCTTGGTCTGGCTGCCCAAGTGCGTCAAAGTGCCCATAGAGTTCATTATGAGGAGCTGAGGGCCTCTGTCAGCTGCGATCGCTCATCAGCCATCTGCTGATGTCATGGTTAAAGAGCTGACCTAGGGAGAACATAGCATCCATATGTGTCATCCCATGGGCTGGGGCAGGAAGAGCTGAGCTGTGAGGAGGAAGACGTCTCGTAGTTCAGTAGGAAGCTCAAGCACAGACAAGATTTTATCAATTCATTTGGTTTGGAGTACTTGAGAGCCTTTTGACTCACAGAAATGTGCAGCCCTACCAGCTCCTAAAGCACAAAGCTCTTAAAAAATAAATTAAATACCCAGCATACTTGGGTAATTGGTACTTTGCAATGAGTGTAGTGGTTTTCAGCTGTCACAGTTGCACAAACCCTACATAACTTTAAGGAGGAGACACATTATTTTATAGGAAGGGGATATGGAGGCAGTGGAAATTTAAAGGAATTGCAGCAGATAAGGTAGAGCCAGTATTGAAAAGAAAACTAGATTTGTAAAGGCCTTTCCTCTCATTTCCATGCTGCAAAGCATTCTTCCCATCAATAACATCCAGCCTGTTAAATGGTTGCTGTTACTTTCATTACCTTCTCATAAATGAAGCCAACCCCTATTAACCTGCCACAACAGTTTTTTCCCTTTCCACCTCAAGAAACATAAAGTAGCAGTACAAATAAGTTTTTGCATAAATAGGTAGGATGAAGAACTTTATTTACAATGAAGTAAATTTGGCATTTAATTCCATCACAACAGTTTGTCCGGCTACTCCTCACTAGTTTTTTCTACAAGGGTAAAAAGTATATTTAAACTTCCCTACCACCAAAGATTTTGCTAGTATGTTGAGTTATTTTTGTCTATATGCTATTGACTTTCTCATTAACATGGGAAGATCCTGTATTTTTTTGATGCAGTATGGATTTCCAAATTTTTTGTCAACTCTGTGAAGTTTACAGCTCTCCAGCCTCACCAGCGGTGCAGTGCAGGCCTCCGCTGCGAGCTTGCCCCTGGAGCTGTGCATTGAGCGCCAGCGGCACAACAAAAAGGGAGGAAGGCTGTAAGGCAAAAAGCTCTCTTTACGGTAGAGCTGCTGCACCAGGGCAGTTGTCGGGGTCCATTGCCACCAGTAGTGATATGTCCGTGTGGTGCTTTTATGCAATTGCAGCAGGAAAGGGATCTACAGGGGATGGCTGACGAGCTTCTCGTGATGGCGTGATACTGGGATCAGCCGCACTCGCCACAGGCAGAGCCGAAGGGAAAGAGAATTGCATTTATTCGGCCAGTGCCAGTGTCTTGTGATTAGTGCTAGCTTCTGGCCAGTGATGGTGTCAGACAGCAATACGAATCTTCAGTAGAGCCAGATGGTCCCATCAAGCATGGCATACTGTTTTTCCCAGTGTGCCTGGTCACATATTTATCTTCAGTCTGTGCCCACTATCACATACTACATACGTATGGATGGACACACTGCTTAAAGCCTATGAAGTATCAGCACTGCTCCACTGAGTCCAAACTTAGTACAAAGGGGAGATTAGTAAGTATAACTCATATTTTATAGCGATTTACAAGGTCTGTGCAATCACTTCGTTGTTGGTCTAAATGTCCATGCTAGGTGCAGAGTAAAAGAAAACCTGGTAGCAGTAATCTATACAAATATTTGTGCATCATAGAGAGATGATAGTATTGTATATTTTCTGTCAAGCACTTAGATGAGAGCAGAAGTCTGAGTCACTCCTGGGAGCTGTGAATGTTCACCTGATGATCTTGCACGTTATAAATCAAAGGATGAAACAGGCATGGGTGGTGATTTTCAATACATTCTCCCAACCTCACCATGATTCTTGCTGTAAACCACTTTCTGCTCTGTGGAGTACCTACTACAGTAAGGTGTCATTTCATAACTCTGTACCCAGGACTCTGATGGAATACAGTGGATAATGAGTAAGTTGCTTATGCACTTAAAACCAATGAGGAAATCACAGTATCCAAATGCTTGCAGACATGGGGTCCTGGTGAGGCAAGTATCAGTGGGATGGGGGACACTAGTCTGGAAGGACAGACCAGTGCACTGTGAGTAGTGTAACAGTACAAATGCCCAGATTATTTAACAATAAACCATAAAATAAATGGCTGTTTGTTACTTCCCTAATTCTTTTATCTATTGAGGCAGCTGTGTGGAGCACAGGAAGAACAGGAGATTTGAGCCCTAGATTCTGGTTCTAGCAAAATCTTGGTATATTCTCCAAGATGTGTGATTTCACCTCTTTTTATTTCGCTTTGTCCCCTCTGATCCCTCCCTGTGTAAAAGGGTGTGAAATACTGATCTTGCTGTAAGAAGCCTCCTCCTCCTCCTCCTCCTCTTCCTCCTCTCCCTGTGTGCCTTAGTAACGGGCTCTGCGCAGTCACACAGTTTTGTGGGTAGTTGCTATATGCTTTATTGGAAACAAATGCTTCTGCCTTTGGGAGCGGGGGGGATAAGCGCCTCCTGATTAAAGGATCATGCTTTATTTTGTGTTTTGCACGACCAGAAGAGCAATTTGCAAACACTGCCACAAAACTTCTAAATTGTACAGTTGTCTTTTGCATTCGTTTTTTTTTGTTTGTTTTTTAATGACAATGTATTAATTCAGGGTTGGGAAGGAAAACTGGGGAGCAGTGATTAAAAAATTTACAGTGAATATAAATGACTAGGCTTTGCTGCATTTTCAAGTCAGATTCTTGACTTGTGTTGAAAGATAGTAAATCTGCAGCTGAGGAGCTAACAAACATCTCACCTCCCAGCTTGTTTATTTTTTCCTCCTGCAGCAACTGCTGGTTTGGAGTGGCGCTTATCCTTGAACTATTTCTTATGCAAACAAACTGCCTCCTGCTGAGGAAAGTAGCTTCACTGCCTGACGCAATTAGTGAAAGGATGCCTGTGCAGGATGAGACCCTTCTACCCTGGCTGACAGGGCAGTCCCGCGGACTTTGTGTGGGCAGCGAGTGGCATTTCGTGGCCGCTCAGGATGGCATGTCCCAGTGGCTGGTCCCCTCTATCAGCTCTATGCCCCACTGCATACAGAGTGTATTTGTTTTTAAAAGAGATGTTTGATTTTTTATTTTTATTTTCCCCTGCTCACCACCTGCCCTGAGAGCCAATTGTATCTCTTCCTTCCAATTTTCCATCTTTCTAATTAATCCTTGATGTATTAAATAAGAAACCTCAAGTGGAGATGTTTAAATGCTGTTCCTGATTTTAAGCCAAGCAAGTACACACAAGAATTCACCTTAGAGCCATGATTTAAATGTCTAGCCTCAGAAAGATCAACTACTAACTTAATCTACTCTGGCCTCATTTAATAGAGTTAAGAGATCAGTCTTTGCAAGCTTAATTCTCAGCTTGCTTTCATACAAAAAATCAATATAGAGCAAAATGCACCTGTAGGTAGAATTAATCCTGTGGAACATGCCCGGAGCAAGGCCCAGCAGAAGAGGATGTGATGATGAGCTGGTGCTGGCTCTTTGAGGAACGGGGCATGGGTCAGCACTGATTTCTTCCACTGTGTATTGCCATATACAGCTATCGTTACAATGACTGCTCCATGCATAACTGCATGCAGCACAACCCGTGGGTATTTCTCTGACAGGCAGGGACCCACAGAGACAAAAAAGCTAACTGGGTCTCTGGTCATTGTCCTCGAGGAGCAGCACCCAGTGCCCTGCAAGGAGTGTGGGGGTCCCACAGCAGCCAGGGCTGTCCTGTGCCTGGAGGTGCTGCCTGCTGCAGGACAGCCCTGTGTGCCACATCCTGAGCATCGCTTTACAGCGTAGGCTCAGGATGAATGGGGAAGGTTTCTTTGTTGAATTGCCACCTCCTTCCCCGTTTGTCTCCAAGATCAAGTGACCTAGTTTCACTCTGCTGAGCTGCCAACACCAGACAGGGTTGCACAGAATGTTGGTAGGCACATAGTCATTTGTAAAAATAATGAGACACGGGGGCACAGCTACTGGGAGTATGGGGAAGGCAAATGCTCAGGAGGAGTTGAAGACACTTTCAAGCCATGCTGGAACTGGAGTGGTGAGTGAAAATGGTGCTCCGTATTTTATTCCTTGCTGCAGGTGTTAATGGTGAATAAAATCTAATTGGATTAAATGCCATGTGTGTACACCGGGTGCATATCAGAAAGGACAATAGCTGCTTTTGTAAAATGATATCAAACCTCTTTTACCTACAGAACATGAATCAGTCTTTTCCATACCCCCTCTCCTTATATTCTATATTTTATTCCAGAATTAATTCCTTTTTCTTCGGCCACAGTTTTGCCCATGCCTAAAAAGCTGGGTAGTGCAGAAAGTGTACTCATAGCCTGTTGTGCTTGTGAAAAAGTAGCATTTTCTAGTGATACTATGCAACGTGTCCATCTTGCTGATGGGAAGGTGGAAGCTGCTGTAACAGACCAAGGATGGGAATGCCCTTGCAAGAGCACATTAGGCTCAGGAGCCTGGCAGAGGTGACATGCTAAGGAGCCCAGTGTGGAGCGCTGCTTGGCAATGTGCATTGTAATTACAGCCTTGGTTGCCAAATTCTCTGTGAACTCTTGCACTGTGTTAACAGTAGCCCTCAAGAGCAAGGCACCAGAGCAAACACCGCGTGCAATTAACATGAGCTTTAGAAACCCGTTCCATATATGAAGCCAAGAATTTATTGTCAGTCTCATTAAAGTCCTAGCAGTCTAATCAAAGTAGTATTATTGGTCCCAATGATGCTAACACTTAGAGGCAAATTATCCAAGCACTGCAGCTCATTCTCGGTAATGACACGGTTCAAATTGTCATACATGCACTTCCCAAATCTCTTTTTTCAGGTGTTCGACTCACCCTTCCATGCACCTCTGGGTCCCAAGGTCGACATCATCGTCTTTAGGGAGACCAAGCAAGTGTGTTTGTGTTTTCAGGGGGTGGGGGTTGTTAGTGGCAAGTTGTCTGTGTCCCATGATCTCTAAAGGGAGGAGTATTATGTTGATGGCAGGAGTTTCTTCCTCCTCTGGATTTGCTTTTGGTCACTTTTGTATGGTTGTTAATGCTGTCTGCATCTCTGCTGTATTTACTTGCCTATTTGCAGTTCCACCTTATATCCACATTTGCAGTATATTTGGTACATATTATCTATTAGATACTTGTTCTTTGCTCTCCCTAAACCTGGTTTTACTCGGCTTCCAAGGTTGCAATCTCCTAGTGACCAGTAGCTGACCGTTGGCGAGTTCTGATTTTTTAGCCCTGGCACCTCTGGTGCCATCCTGTGCTTGCAGTGTCAAGGCTTCTGCTCTCAGCTTGTGATAGCAGTTCTGGGGATCCTTGAAACAACCCCATTTGTTTTTTACATCAGCCTTTGAACTGTGATTTCTTGATAAACCAAGTACCGTTTTATTACTGCAGCCTAATCACACGTGTATCCTTCATCTAGGGTCGTTAGTAATCAGTCTAAAAGACTAATAGGAGTTCTTCCATTAGCAGACACACACACAGAGTGCTCTGGTAGCCACTTAAATAATTTTCTATGTCAGAACAGCACCGCTGGTGTGTTATCAGAATTTCTTTACAAGCAGGTCTTCCTGCGTTGCACCGCAGACATTTGGAGTGCCAGGACCAAGGAGGCAGATCTCAGCAATCACAAAGTGCACATGCTGCACACACTGTCTGCTCACAGGTGCTGCCACGGTTTTGGCTCTGCTGCTATCAAAAGTTGAATTGCTACCTGCAGTCATGAACCAAAAACTGGGGGGAAAAAGCCCTTCTCCTGTGCATCGCCTGAATAACACGTGTGGGAAAACTCAGACTGCCTGCTTGGGAGCCGCTTTAAAACAGCCCTTCTGACTGATAGCCAGGATGTGAAAAGCACCAATGTTTGTGAGGTGCTTCTCAACAGAGGAGCATTCTCAACAGAGGAGCACATGAACACCCCTAGACAGTCTGCTGAAGAGCTTTGAGTTAGTTGAATGCCATGTCTCCTTAAGGGAAGAATTAAATTCAGCTAAATGCTATTTTCCAATCATTCAAGCTTATAGCGGCGTTCAGAAGAACCCTGAGAAGATATGCCTCGGTGGAACAGCCACTGCATTTTGTATCCTTTACAAGTGCGGGAAGACTGGTAATGGGGTAGCTACAGCATGAACACCAAATGAAATTCTGCTCACAAACGTGACAGTCCAGGTGAGGCCAGCTGTAAGAAAATGTGTTATTGGGAAATGGCATTAGAAAGAAAGCCTGGGGTAGAGCTAGCCATGATCTCCTTGCTCTCACTGGCAAATGCTCACTTACTTGTGACAACCTGATTCCCTAACAGTGTTGAGCTTCTAAAAAGGAATGCCATGCAGTAACAAATTGTCCATTGTGGCTAATGTTCACACTCGGTATCTCCTGGCATCTTTCACCCAAACATTTGTAAGGGCTTTGCAGATGTTGATTACGATACTGGAGCAGCTGGGTGCAAGAGTCAGACATGGACCCGGCCACTTTTTTCTCCCATTGGAGTGTACCACGGAGTAGAGGTGGTTCTGTGGAGTTTTGCATTGCCATTTTAATGATGGAGGAAAAGCCTATCATGAAGAATTGCTGCAGCTCCCCCTGACCTGTTTGTATTACCAATCATCTGTCTTTTCTTGGCTATAATGACACATTTTAGGGAAGGAAAAACTACTTTGGCTTTTGGCATCTGTATGAAATATTTTTTGTCAAACTTTAAATTTGGATTTTTTTTTTTCCTCCTGGAGCAAAGAACACCTTGAATTTTTTGAAGTAGTATTACTTACGATAATTTATAAGTGGCTATGAAGATAAATAATGAGTCTTGCTTTCCAAGAACAACTGGAAGTTCATATTTTATATTGCCTCTTTGACCTTGTAGAGAGCTGTACATATTCAGATTATTTTGGAGTATTTGTATGAGGGCATTAGAGATGCTAAGCAACCTCAAGTCATGACTGTCTGGTCTAACAAGAGAAATTATTTTCCGGGCAAACTAAGTCAAGACTCAAATTAATCTAACTGTTGTGGTTTTGTGGTTTGTAAAACCAACAGTCAGTGCCTTTTTAGGATCTGCTTATAAGCGTTATCTGGACGGATGCCGGGCTTCTTTTGTTGCAGGAATCAGAACAGCTCAGGCTGGTCTAAGCTAGCTTTTCTCTCTCAGAAGCTTTTAAACCATCTGCAAAAAATAGCCTTTAGTGTGGACACCTGCCCTGTTTCAAAGTACAGTCTTGGTCAGACAGGTGTGTATG
>VYXH01003295.1:128915-204816 GCA_013397275.1 Burhinus bistriatus
ATGCAACGTGTCCATCTTGCTGATGGGAAGGTGGAAGCTGCTGTAACAGACCAAGGATGGGAATGCCCTTGCAAGAGCACATTAGGCTCAGGAGCCTGGCAGAGGTGACATGCTAAGGAGCCCAGTGTGGAGCGCTGCTTGGCAATGTGCATTGTAATTACAGCCTTGGTTGCCAAATTCTCTGTGAACTCTTGCACTGTGTTAACAGTAGCCCTCAAGAGCAAGGCACCAGAGCAAACACCGCGTGCAATTAACATGAGCTTTAGAAACCCGTTCCATATATGAAGCCAAGAATTTATTGTCAGTCTCATTAAAGTCCTAGCAGTCTAATCAAAGTAGTATTATTGGTCCCAATGATGCTAACACTTAGAGGCAAATTATCCAAGCACTGCAGCTCATTCTCGGTAATGACACGGTTCAAATTGTCATACATGCACTTCCCAAATCTCTTTTTTCAGGTGTTCGACTCACCCTTCCATGCACCTCTGGGTCCCAAGGTCGACATCATCGTCTTTAGGGAGACCAAGCAAGTGTGTTTGTGTTTTCAGGGGGTGGGGGTTGTTAGTGGCAAGTTGTCTGTGTCCCATGATCTCTAAAGGGAGGAGTATTATGTTGATGGCAGGAGTTTCTTCCTCCTCTGGATTTGCTTTTGGTCACTTTTGTATGGTTGTTAATGCTGTCTGCATCTCTGCTGTATTTACTTGCCTATTTGCAGTTCCACCTTATATCCACATTTGCAGTATATTTGGTACATATTATCTATTAGATACTTGTTCTTTGCTCTCCCTAAACCTGGTTTTACTCGGCTTCCAAGGTTGCAATCTCCTAGTGACCAGTAGCTGACCGTTGGCGAGTTCTGATTTTTTAGCCCTGGCACCTCTGGTGCCATCCTGTGCTTGCAGTGTCAAGGCTTCTGCTCTCAGCTTGTGATAGCAGTTCTGGGGATCCTTGAAACAACCCCATTTGTTTTTTACATCAGCCTTTGAACTGTGATTTCTTGATAAACCAAGTACCGTTTTATTACTGCAGCCTAATCACACGTGTATCCTTCATCTAGGGTCGTTAGTAATCAGTCTAAAAGACTAATAGGAGTTCTTCCATTAGCAGACACACACACAGAGTGCTCTGGTAGCCACTTAAATAATTTTCTATGTCAGAACAGCACCGCTGGTGTGTTATCAGAATTTCTTTACAAGCAGGTCTTCCTGCGTTGCACCGCAGACATTTGGAGTGCCAGGACCAAGGAGGCAGATCTCAGCAATCACAAAGTGCACATGCTGCACACACTGTCTGCTCACAGGTGCTGCCACGGTTTTGGCTCTGCTGCTATCAAAAGTTGAATTGCTACCTGCAGTCATGAACCAAAAACTGGGGGGAAAAAGCCCTTCTCCTGTGCATCGCCTGAATAACACGTGTGGGAAAACTCAGACTGCCTGCTTGGGAGCCNACTCGGTATCTCCTGGCATCTTTCACCCAAACATTTGTAAGGGCTTTGCAGATGTTGATTACGATACTGGAGCAGCTGGGTGCAAGAGTCAGACATGGACCCGGCCACTTTTTTCTCCCATTGGAGTGTACCACGGAGTAGAGGGGGTTCTGTGGAGTTTTGCATTGCCATTTTAATGATGGAGGAAAAGCCTATCATGAAGAATTGCTGCAGCTCCCCCTGACCTGTTTGTATTACCAATCATCTGTCTTTTCTTGGCTATAATGACACATTTTAGGGAAGGAAAAACTACTTTGGCTTTTGGCATCTGTATGAAATATTTTTTGTCAAACTTTAAATTTGGATTTTTTTTTTTCCTCCTGGAGCAAAGAACACCTTGAATTTTTTGAAGTAGTATTACTTACGATAATTTATAAGTGGCTATGAAGATAAATAATGAGTCTTGCTTTCCAAGAACAACTGGAAGTTCATATTTTATATTGCCTCTTTGACCTTGTAGAGAGCTGTACATATTCAGATTATTTTGGAGTATTTGTATGAGGGCATTAGAGATGCTAAGCAACCTCAAGTCATGACTGTCTGGTCTAACAAGAGAAATTATTTTCCGGGCAAACTAAGTCAAGACTCAAATTAATCTAACTGTTGTGGTTTTGTGGTTTGTAAAACCAACAGTCAGTGCCTTTTTAGGATCTGCTTATAAGCGTTATCTGGACGGATGCCGGGCTTCTTTTGTTGCAGGAATCAGAACAGCTCAGGCTGGTCTAAGCTAGCTTTTCTCTCTCAGAAGCTTTTAAACCATCTGCAAAAAATAGCCTTTAGTGTGGACACCTGCCCTGTTTCAAAGTACAGTCTTGGTCAGACAGGTGTGTATGAGGAGATGTACAAGACACGAAAAAGAGGAACTCATGAAGTCATCCTCCTCAGAGCAGGTCTGGGATTTTCATCCCCAGAGAACCAAAAGGCAGGATTACTCTCCTGTCTAAATAGCAGAAGAAACATGCAACTGGTATTTTTAATCATACTCATGCTGCTGCTTGAACAGATGCTTAAGTGTTTTGCTGGATGAAGGCCTAGAAGCCCAATCTTAATGCTTACTGATGTCCATGACAAGGCTGTGGGGGTTTAACAGGGACCAGGAGAGAGCCCCGGAGCAGCACACCTGGGCCCAGCTCCTGGTGCTCTTTGGAGGGGAGTGGAGGGATGCGTGCCTGCCCCGCGCACCGCTTCTGTCCCTGCGGAAGCTGCAGAATGGATTTGCAGAAGAAAACCTGGATGCCTCGTCCTCCATGGTGAGAACCTGTGGGTGCCTGTCCGCTTGGCCACAGCCTCCCCCCGCAGGCAGAGCAGGTTTCTCACTGGAGCCGGGAGGTGGAGGTGCTGGAGCACACCATCGTTCTGTTGCTGCCAGGTGGACCACACAGCAGCTGGCATGGTGGGCAGCTCAGCAGCTGGTCAGGCAGGGTGGCAGGATCTCTCCATCCAAAGTCCTTCCCGCCGTCTGTCAGCTGCTGACACAAAATCCTCCTTTGAAGCGCTGCAGTTCCAGCAGTTGGGCAGATATTAAAAAAATAAGACATTTCACCGTGTCTTTTTTCATGGCACGAAAGGAAGAAGCAATAGGTGTGCCATAGTCTTTAGGGAACTGGGGTTTAAGCCCAAATTTTGTAATTTCCACAGTGGAAGAAAGAGCTTCCCAGGTTTTGAAGCTGCAGCATCCACTTGCTCACAGCTGCCATTTAGCTCTGTTTGTAAAGCTGTGAGTCCCCACAATTGCGCTGTAAGCCAGAAGGCGCTTTTTTTTTCCTTCGGTGGAACTTTCTCTGATGTAGTTATATAGCCTGTTTTCTCTTTTGTGTTTCTTGTATATTTGAGCACTGCCTTTGCCACCAAGAGTCAGAGAGGAATAATATTTTCTGTGTATTATTTACTTTTACACAGTTAGCAAAAGAATATTCACATATATGCTTTTAACTCTGTTAGTGAAGCTATCATAATGTCAAATAAAATGTCACTGTGACCATGCCTAATTAGCATTACCAATTTGGTTGAAGAGATAAATGGCCAGATGCTTCAGGGTGTTAAGTCAGTCCAGCTCCAGGCATTCATGCTCACAAGATTTACAAGGACTAAGGATGGGTCTACAGACTACTGAAACAGAGGCTTGAAAAATCTTGCATTAATGAAATGCAAATCATGTTTCAGTTGTTAAATGAACCTGCTCTCTCAGGTGTCTCAGGCAATGAAACTGTAAGACTGCTGTGGTTGGGATACAAAAAGCAAATAAGTAGTTACAGTCTCTGCTGATATACGGGAATGAAACACATCAGACCATGTAAAGCTTAATACTCCATGAATGGCTTGGTCCACAGGCCAGTGAAAGTCAGTGGAAAGACTGTTGGTATCTGATCCAAAGGTGATTAGCCAGAAATTAAGGATTCTAGGCCTGTCCTTTACCCAATAAAACTGAAGTCAGTTGATCATGGCTCATTTATAAAACACCAGCTAATGACATGCAATAAAAAATTAAGCTCTCATAGTCATAGAAAATGTTTTTGCTAGTGACACTATGTAAATGCAAACATTATTAAAAATAGATCACAATTAATATTATTCAAATGAGGTTTAATTCTCTGTTTGGATAATTTGAAGAAAAACTGATGCAAGTCATATCTTTAGTGACAACTTAAAGTCAAATTTAAACAAAGCAACTGAATTTCCATATGAGCTTTAATAGACAGTTTAACTGAAATAGTGAAACTTTACTAATTTCCAAAGTGTGAGGTAATGAAGCAGTTTGCCTAAGAACTTTAATAAGGGGGGATGGGCACAGTTTAACACAGAGATACCATCTCATAGGTACTCTGTTCCATGGTAAGTACAAAGTTACACACATCTACACTATCATTTAAGTTGTCAGAAGCCTTTGCTGTGAAATTATGCAGTGTCAGTGATTTTTACTGAATGACTGAATAAACAATTTTTGGAAATTCCTTATTAAAAAGTAGTAATTGTTTATTTTAAAGGGAAAAATCAATAAAAATATGTCAAAGCATTAAGAACGCTGTACTATCAAAGGCTGTATACTGATTCAGGGTCTGTATGTTCAACTGCATCTTACAAATGACAAATAAGCATTTCAAGATAAAATTAAGAAGGTATTAAATCCAAAGATCTCCACATCCTTTCCTAAATGAATAGAATAGAATAGAATAGAATAGAATAGAATAGAATAGAATAGAATAGAATAGAATAGAATAGAATATTTCAGTTGAAAGGGACCTACAATGACCATCTAGTCCAACTGCCTGACCCCTTCAGGGCTGACCAAATGTTAAAGCATGTTATTAAGGGCATCGTCTAGAACAGTGACAGGCAGGGGGATCTTCTTTTGCATATAAAAACAGTAAAGTCAATCAACCACTCAGTGGATGAGGCCAGAGAGAGTTCTTGGTTGAGCTGTGAAACAATGTGGGCCATCAAGGATCCCCTTCCCTGAGTGCAGTACAAAGCAAATATTAATTGCTGTTCCTCCCCAACGTCTACAGGGGTGTTTGCGCAGTGGGCTGAGAATTAACTGAAAGCTAAGCAGAAGACAAATGCCTAGTGACTGAATTCATGTATATTATTGTAGCAGAAAAATTCTGAAGACAGGTTTGCAGTTGCAATATACTTAATAAAGAAAAGAGACTCTGCTGCTCTTTCGGGGCTGAATGTTTACATTTCAAGCACATTAACAGGGAATTTAGCAACTAATAAATCACAGTGGTGATAAGAGCTCATGTAGATGCACCTGTGGGCTTTTGAAAGTGACAGCTGAAGCACAGATGGTTTCACACCAAGAAGCACACTTAAAAGCAGGCTCAGTCTATGCCAGGTTATCGCAAATCCATCTCCATTCAGTGAAGGAGCAGTGTCTCAATACAAGAACAGTCTGTTGGACCACATTGACATATCCAAGTATGTCGCACATAATACAGGGACCAATGCTAGAGCTCCTGAGGACTAGGCCTGTAGCTGCAGTGCGGTAGGAGAACCTGCATCTGAGAATACCAAATCAGATGGAAACTGTCTTCACCTGCACTGCTGAGTAAAATTATGTCCCATTTTCTGGCCCTGAGGTAGCGTTTCACGTTCTCTGGACTATGCGTGCTTGCTGCTGTGTTTGCTCTGGGCACAGTGTAATGCCAAGTGACTCTAAGGTGTAGTTTTTACCTTTTGTATATCTCTATGAGTTCAAAGTGTTTTAATACTGGAAGAATTGTGCTGTAGACAAGCAGAAGCAGTCTTGCATATGTGAAATTGTGCATATGCACTGGGTTTAGCATGAGAACATAGATGTCTTCAAATATCTAAACCCGCTGGGTGAGATGGAGAGCCAGTTCTCATGCACTTCTATCTACAATGTCTACTGGGAGTGATCCCCAAAATCTGCTAGGACCCAAACTGCCAGTGCACAGTATGAGAAAGCTAATTGGCATGTGCCAACACCAGACCAGGGACAAACTAAGCAGTACAAATGCTCGTTTGTTTCCCAGGGCTGTTTTATTCAACAGTGTGGACACCGCTGTTTCTGCTAACTTCTGTCACTTGTCAGCGCATGGTTGTTTTTCTGTATCCAATAGACTTTTTTTTTTTATATACCTGCACCTGTACTGTAATAGCTATAGTGCTATGCTTGGGATATTCTGCTTCTGAATATACTGAGGACATTTGCTCTTCCTCATACAGGTATTGTCAGGTTGTGTGCTGTCAGTTATATGTGCAAAATATTCTATGTATACTTAATAACTTATTTCTTCTCTATTCACTCAAATTAACTAAGACAATAGAATTGCAAAGTTTTGCTGGTTGGAGGCAGGTCATTGTGTAAAAAGGGTTCATACTTTTACTCGATCTTGGACTCCCTTCTGTTTGCAGTGAGAGAAAAACTAGAGTTAATTTACCTGATCCTCTCATAACCTCAGGAAAAAAAGTTCATTGTGATTCAGTTTGCGGAGACTAATTTATTCAAATCAGCATCTCAAACCCAGATACTATGTACAATGATTTTTTTTTCTGAACTAATCGTGTGTTTTAATTAGCAGGCAATGTTTTCCAGCATAGAACTCACAGAGTCTACACAGCTTAGCTTCTTGTGCATTCAGTAACTTGTCCTTTATCAAAGAGTCAGTCCTCTTGTGTCTTATTGGCACTACATGATGTGCATCGATTGTGGACAGTGATCTATTTAATTAGCTTATTCATGTGTCTGTGTAAAAGAAGGCCACAGGTACCAAAACCAAGAGATAACAAAAATTTCTGAGAGCATCTTCAATTACAGTATTCTCTTTATCAAGCTCTGAATTTAAATGATCTGCTCTGGAAAACAGATGATGAGTTCCTGTGACTACAAATTAACACAATGAAAGCTTGCTGCTTATAAATGGCGTTTAGCTCTTCAGGTTTTTTTTTTCTCATTCCACCCCTTAAATCTGTATTGGAGAGCCCAGGGTTTTATGTTAGTAAAACTAGTACAAATTGAGTGATTATCATATTATTCCAAATTCAGAATGGCATTTCTAAGATCCATACAAACTGGAGCCTGTAATGAAAAGTGAAATACTGTTAAAATGACAGCATTTTATGCCAACTTTAAACACAGTAAAGTTTAGATTCCTCTTATATATAGTACATGTTAGCTACTGAAAATGTAAGAGAATGAAGAACAGAACTTAAGTGTTTAATAACTTAATGAATTGAAAGATAAAATTCAGGTACTTGTGTAGGATAAGATATGATTTGAGGGGGCGTGAGTACAGACAAATGTTGACATAAAGTCACAACAAAGATCTCACAAACCAAAAGATGCACTGAAACAGGCATCATAACTCACATTTTTTGAACAGTCTCATGGCTGGAATCAAATGCCAGTGTAAAGTAAAATAACTTTTTTAGCAAAGCTACACTGAAGACTGTCGTTCTCAGCTGAACCCAAAAGTTGGAACAGTATATAATGTGCTAGCTGAAGGCCTGACAGAAACATTTTGGTAGAGCAGAGAATTATTTTGTAGCAAAATGCTAGAAATTACTTGGATTCTTTAATTTCTTTCTTCCTTATTAAATCTGTAGATAAAATTTAACTGTATTTTTGGGACCAGGGAAGGGGGAGGAATAAAAGTAAAAAAGTATTTATGGATGAAATAGTAAGAAAGGGAGAAATACTTACCTTAAGAGAACAGGTGAATTAGCCTCCCATCTTTCCTTCTTTTCTGGAAAAGGTAAAGCCAAGGGCAATGGTGTTGGGAAATGTGATGGGTTAAGTTCTGTTACATCATCAATGACATGGAAAAAACGAGTATGGAATGGTTATTTATGAAATATTTTCTGGCTCTGAAATCACAGTCTGCGTATCTTAGCCTTTTGTGCATTCAGTAACTTGTCTTTTACCAAAGAATTGATCTTCTTATGTTTTATTTGCAGTACCTGATGTGTATTGATTGTAGACTGTGATCTGTTTAATTAGGAGACTTAGGTGTCTGTGTAAAAGAAGCCCCTAACTACCAGGAAAAAAGAGATAATAAAAAGAACTGAGGGCTCTTTATTTTTCTTTTTGTTTACCAAAGAACTTGTCAGCATCCATTGAATTTGTATGTTAACATCGGGGTTGAATCTGAGCAGTAAGGGCACACCTTCTCATACCTCTGTTAGGAGGACAGGGAGATCTTTGCTTGAGCATACCAAGAAATCCAAAAGTACAAATGAATTGAAAGAAATACAGATTCTTGGAAACAGACTCATTAATGACGACTGAAGTTGACTCAAACACTAGCTGAGGAAGCCCATGAGTCACAGTCCATTTAAGCTGGGTGGATACAAGTTTTGCTGTTTCTCACATTCTCTTGGTTGACAGGTGGTTACTTTGAACTTAATGAGTGAATAAAAACTAAGCAAACTCATTATCTTTGAGTCTGGTATATTTGTGATCAGTTGTCTTTCATATTTTTAACTACAGAATCCACTTCACCTGCAGATGAGTTTAGAAAACTCACTGAGTTCTGATGCTGACGTCACTTTCTCGATCCTTGCGATGAACAACTGGTATAATTTCAGCCTGATGCTGTGTCAGGAGGAGTGGAACATCACAGATTTTCTCTTCCTCACACAACAGAGCTCCAAGTTCCACCTGGGATCCATTATAAACATCACAGCAAACCTCACTTCAACCAGTGATCTTCTGAACTATTTACAGTTTTACCTGGAGAGCATCAAAGACACATCTACCATGGTGATGTTTGGATGCGACATGGAAAAAACGCGGAGGATTTTTGAAATAACCACCCAGTTTGGTGTGATGCCTCCAGAACTTCACTGGATTATTGGGGATTCACAGAACGTGGAAGAACTGAGGACAGAAGGTTTGCCGCTCGGTCTCATCGCTCATGGCAAGACAACACAGTCAGTCTTTGAGCATTACGTACAGGATGCAATGGAGCTGGTAGCAAGAGCTGTAGCAGCAGCCACCATGATTCAACCTGAACTAGCTCTCATTCCAAGTACAATGAATTGCATGGACACAGATGAAAGGAATATCACTTCAGGGCAGTATTTGTCAAAGTGAGTTTTTTTCCTTTTTTACTTTTTTTGTAGTTCATATTTGTGGTATACAAGAAAAATCATTTTCCACCCCCTCCCCACCATTCTCAGTGGCTTAGCTATCGTGCTATTAACTCTCCTTAATTTGTTTCTTGCTTCATTACGTCTGGGTAAATAATGAAACTTAAAAGTTAGCCACAGAGGGAGATTAAGCCAGTTGTAGAAGAAGACACTGTTCCACAGAAGTAGACATCACACAGTAAACATATGCTAGGTTACAGACTATGCTCTGAAAGTTTCTTGTATTTATTTCTATGCATCTAAGAGGGAAAAGTCAGGGCTATTGTCAAATTCTCTGAGGTTTTGAAATACCTGAGAGAAAACAAAACACAGTAAGAATATTTGCGCTACCGAAGCAATTAGAGAGTATAAAAAGAGATGCTAGCCTAGCTAGCTCTTGCTAGTATGATTCCATGGAAAAAAACCAAAAAATATGGACCTTGACCACCTCAGAGGCCACTGCTGCTGGTGAGAGCACTCAAAACTTCAAAGTGCTCTCTCTGTTGCTTTCTGCGGAAGGCTCCTCTTTCAGGTTCTGCTAAAACTATTCCTGTAGACCATTGCATGTCACTATGCTGAAGTTATTCCCAAAACCGCTTGGGGATTCATGTCCAGAAATATTCTGGTTTTTAAAATATGAGAGGAAAAATTGTATGGTTCCTTTTGAAAACAAAGAAAGTTCCGTGCTAAGTACATGAATTCATCAGTTGGTTCACATGCAGTGACTGTTGTGTGTTTTCCACCATTACACCTGGTTGTCAGCCTACGGATTTTGTTGGATGGAGTTAGGATAAAAGTTCTTGAACCTTTTTGTATGTTTGCAACTTTTTTTTGAATGATATCTGAGGTGTGTCTTCACAGTAATGTAACAGCACTGCTCAAAATGCAACCATTTGAGACCTGAATGGTTCCTTAGTCAGCACTCATCCATAATTTAGGAGTCAAAAACCCCCTGTTTCCAAAGAGTGAAAAAAGGCCTGGGAATAAATACTGCACTGCCTTGCAATATCCCCACTGATTTGTGATATTAATTTTGTCTCATTATTCTGGAGTTTTTAACTAGATCATACCTAAGTTACTGAAAAGTAAAACTCAGCAAGAGGCTTCTTAAAATAACAGATATTTGAGGACAGTAGTTTTATGAACAGATTTTTTTCAAGGTTAAGGAAGGGACAAAGAAATAAGAAAGCAAAATTAAAGCTCTTAAATGTATTCCTGCAAAATATTTCTTCATCATTGCTTTCTACAGAAAACTGTTAGCTCTTTCATGAACAGTGACTGCTGTAGCTTTTGTTATATTTTGGGAGACAATATGCAATTTCACATCTATGAAATTTCTTGTTCCGTCACCTCAGTAAAGATACTGTGTAAAAGAAAAAAGGATCATATCCTTATCCTGTTTTTCCCTAGGCATCTGCTTGTGGACCCTATTAAAGACAAAATAACAGGTTAGGTAAACCCTTGTCCTGAATCGCTGCCACTGTTTTTATAGTATGTAAGTGAGAGAGACACCTGATGGCCAGTACTGATGTATTTGAGTTAGCAGCATAACTATTAACTCCGAGTGGTACCAATGATTTCCCAGGCATGAAGCACCAATGAATGGCTTAACTGTGACCAGCCTTGTCCATTGCATAAGTGCTTTTAGGCAAGCGGTGTGCCTCCAAAGAGGAAACTTTTATCTGGTGCTTCATTGAGTGTTTGTTAATGTGGGCATTTTTCTGTCTGAATGAACCCATCTGTCTTGATATGTAGCCTTCGAGCTGCAGTGGGTGGGAATGGAGAAAGCACAGTGGCACAGAGCTTTAGCTCCCTTAACTGCAGTGTGTAGTTAAACAGCGGTCCCACAAGCTGCCACAGCTGATGCCTGAGCTTTCATTGCCAACACTCCGCTCATACATTGGCTGTGCAGACATTTAAATGCCACCCAGGAGCAGAATAACCACTGTGAACAAGACCAAGATCTGGTCCGTGGCAAAGCATGCTTTTATCTCTATGGATATGGATATGGATATGGATATGGATATGGATATGGATATGGATATGGATATGGATGTAGAAACCCCTGAATATTATATTGTTGTAAGTCTCCATCCTTCATCCCTTTTACGATGAGGTCGATTCTCTGATCTATAACTGCCTCCTCATGCGAGCATCCTTGTTGACAGAACAAGGCATTAAAAATTCAAAGCCTCATCTTGCCTTATAGCTTTAATTAGTCTTACAGCTTTAACTAGTCTTACAGTGTTAACTCTCCTTCTTGGTAATTTCAGCAGCCTGCTATTTGCTTGCCCAGTTTAGTTCTTGCCTCCAGTAAAATTTCCAAGAAAGATGTGGAATGACCAAGCCATCAAGCTTGGAAGAAAATGAAATCATTTAATTAAAACATTCTTAAAGGTACTACAAAGATATTGCTGCTGGAGTATGGTAGCACTGCTAAAGCTCTAATGAGCAGTTCTTAAAACAAAGCACATGAAAACAAATAAAGCTGACATAAACAAATGACACACTTTGGACTCATTGGTCAAACTGAAGTGACGCTAGTAAGGAGAAGGACTTGGGGGTGTTGGTTCATGAGAAGCTCAGCGTGAGCTGTCAACGTGTGCTAGCACCCCACAAAGCCAACTGCATCCTGGGCTGCGTCAAAAGAAGCGTGGCCAGCAGGTCAAGGGAGGTGATTCTATGCCTCCACTCCACTCTCGTGAGACCCTGCCTGGAGTATTGCATCCAGCTCTGGAGCCCCCAACATAAGGAGGACATGGACCTCTTGGAGCGGGTCCAAAGGAGGGCCACAAAGACAATGAAAGGGCTGGAGCACCTCTGCTATGAGGACAGGCTGAGAGGGGTGGGGCTGTTCAGTCTGGAGAAGAGAAGGCTCTGGGGAGACCTTATAGCAGCATTCCAGTACCTGAAGAGGGCCTGCAAGAAAGCTGGAGAGGGACTTTTTGTAAGGGCATGCAGTGATAGGACGAGGGGTAATGGCTTCAAACTGGAAGAGGGTAGATTTAGAATAGACATCGGGAAGAAATTCTTTACTGTGAAGGTGGTGAGACACAGGCACAGGTTGCCCAGAGAAGTTGTGGATGCCCCACCCCTGGAAGTATTCAAGGCCAGGTTGGATGGGGCGTTGAGTAACGAGGTCTAGTGGGAGGTGTCCTTGCCCATGGCAGGGGGGTTGGAACTAGATGATCTTTAAGGTCCCGCCCAACCTAAACCATTCTGTGATTCTATGAAAGGTTTGATACAGCTATCACAGCCTATTGGTGTGGTCATCAGCTGACAGATATTTACATAAAGTCAAGGAAATTCATTCAGCTGCCAGACTTGAGGATCTGGGCCTTCACTTTCTGAAATTTGTACACATCACCTTTACATACAAATCTGTCAGTAGCCCTGCTGAAAAGATATTGCCCAGATATTGCCAATGTGTCTATGCAATACTCAGCACTTGTAATTCCCAAATATTCACACTAGAGATTGCTGGCTTAAATAATGTAGTCAGATCCTTCTATCTGTTTCCTAAAGTGATTGAATAAGGGAGTTTTTACATGAAATCCCTGGCATGAGTTTCACTAGCACTGCATAAAGCGTATGCAAATGATTAGCAGCCATAGCCACTTGCGTATAAAACAAAGTGTTGTTAAAATGTATCTCCCACATGGTTCCCCTCATTTATTCTGATTAATGCCCTGTCACTACCAAAAATATAGAACATGCAAATCAGCTGCAAAAGTAAGCCACTAACTCTATAAGGTAGCAAAGTCATAACATTTAAATGCTACTAAATCTCTCAGGTAACCGCTTCTAACACAATTCAACCACAGGACAGGTACAGAGGGCTCGATTCACCCTCATGGGCACACTTATTTCTACAGTGAAAGTCAGAGAACACAGTGCATAAATTCCACTGTTCTTATTCTACCTGCAGAAAATAAATCTAATGCATTATTCCGTAGCTTCATCTACTCCCAAAGCACCTGGTCTGCAGCATTCTGATATCCAAGTCGTGCTGTAGTAGCAATATGGGGCTAAATTCATCAGAACTTTGCTAGCTTATTCCATCTGAGGACTTGCCTCCCTCAGTTTTGGCATTTCGTGAACTGTTAACACTATTTTCCACACTTAATTCTTTCAAATTTTTACATACATATCCATCTACACATGCAATGGTTTTACTGTTATTGTCATAGTGATGGCTTCAGCATATAAGCCCAGGAAGACTTGGAAGGCAGAAGTTGCATAATTTTTTACAAAGACTGAAGAGGAGAGATAAAAACCAGATAAGTTTATGGGCACATAAACATTTCCTTAGTGCTAAAGATCGCCTTCCCCTATAAACTTTGTCTTGATAGTGTTCACATACACAAACATGCAAGTACACCATCAAATATGAAGTACAGGGTAGGAGGAAAGGACTAGTCAGACAGTGGCAGACACTACTGATTAATGAAGTTAGGGTATGATTAGCTAACACTAGACTAAGTAGTAAAGGATTTAAAAAATGAGAACCACATTTATGTGTCTGTCCCATTTATAAACACCTATGTGCGGTTTTAGGCATAATTTTCAGACCCAGGTTAACACATGTACAGATCCATTGCTTTTGACAATACTGGCTGTATCATCTTTCTCCAAACTCAACCTACTCAAAATAGACTGCGTAAGAATAATTTTGAAGCCATCTCAGAGAAGGCTGTCATGCACACAACCACACTCAAAACTATCTTATTTAGTTTCGTAAATTTACCCTTTGCTGAGGACAGAAACTGATACAATCTTGAGACATACTTAGTCCAGAGCTTTAACTGCTGAAACTCCATCAAAAATCATGAAAAATAATCAAAACAAAGGGTAGAGACTGGGCAGAAGTATGCATGCACACACACTTGCTGTGAGTTCAGCCTTTTCAAATCAATTAAAGGTTATTTTTTATCCACTCTAACTATTGATAAACAATTAACACTACTTTATGTCTTGCTTATTGAGGCTGGAGTGACAGCTATAGCCTTTATATTTCTTTCAATACTTGCTTTCATCCAATTCCCAGAACAAATGTAAGGTGTTATATTGTACTATGACAGCTAAATACTCTGTCTTCTGAATGCCTCTGACTGAAAAATATGTGTCTGAGTTACCTTACATCGTATTAGCAAAAATTTAACTCAGTTGTTTTTAATGGAATCACCATACTAAGACTTATACAGTCTTATTAGGGTCCCTCTACAGCCCCTGCAAAATGCATAGCAGCTTTCTTATTAACAAAGTGGAGTTCAGCTAGTCATGGTGTTTATGCTAAAAAGGATTTCCTCCTTATATCACTTACTTCCTGCTCAGTTCCCTGCTCCTTTGTCCATGTCATTTTAGCTGTTTCAATAATGACTCACCAGAAGCTGAATTCAACATACAGGGAAGACAACTACTAGCCAACATTGCCACTCAATACAGAAGAAATACTTAACTTTATTGTGAATATCTGGACTAGTAAAAGCCCAGAAATCTCAATGCAAAATGTGCAGTGCAGAACTGGCACACTTGATGAGATCTGCTACAATGTCAAAATTGCACTTTTAAGAATGTTACTTTTGCAGATATTTTAAGAAACTTGGTTTTTTGTAAGAATTAAAACTGCCTGTCCTAGAGCAACCATCTTTCACTGAGTCCCTTTCTTCATTCTGAAGTGGCTAACAGTGATTTACCAATGCCAAATTTGCCTTTTCGAATCCAGATTGGTTCACTTCAGAGTGCGTGAAAGCTGTTGACAGCACTTCAGTAGCCTCTCTTATGTAAGCTGGATCTTACTAAGATTATAGGATTTTTCTTGGAAGGATATTTTATACATAATTTCCACTATTCCATTTTCATACATATTTTTATCTGGGAAACTGACTACAGATCTGATGAGTTCAGCTCAGAACTAACCTATGTTTCATTAATTTATGAAGCAAAGGTAACTGAAAAAGAATGGTGTTCTCTCACTCATTTTTTTCTAGTAAGTGAAAAGAATATCTTTCCTGAAGAGTTTTCGTTTACATTAGGTAAGATAGGTAGGAGAGCATTCCCAAGTACTTTAGTCGTAAATTAAGTGGCTTGTTCATCATGCCATAGGAAAGCTATTAATGATCCAGGTGTTCAACAGCATCCACAATCTATTCTCTTAAACATAAATTCATGGTGTCTGCGTATGCTTTAACATGATGACTTCAGTTGTCTGCTTCCAATTACTCCACTTTCTCCCTCCAACAGGTTTTTAGCCAACACAACTTTTGATGGTCTCAGTGGCCACATTAAGGTGAAAGGCTCCTCCATCGTCAGCTCAGAAAACAACTTCTTCATCTGGAATCTGCAGCACGATCCTGTTGGGAACCCAATGTGGACTCGTCTGGGGAGCTGGCAAGAAGGAAAGATAATCATGGACTATGGCATATGGCCAGAACAGGCCCAGAGACATAAAAATCACATGCAACACCCCACCCGGCTGCACCTCAGAGTGGTAACTCTCATTGAGCACCCATTTGTCTTTACAAGAGATGTAGATGATGAAGGTCTTTGCCCAGCAGGACAGCTGTGCCTGGATCCTTTGACCAATGATTCAGCCGTGCTGGATAACCTGTTTGAAACCCTTCAAGGAGGGAATGACACGGTTCCCATTGAGCTGAAGAAGTGCTGCTATGGCTACTGCATTGACCTGCTGGAGAAGCTAGCTGAGGATATGAATTTTGATTTTGACTTGTACATTGTTGGTGATGGAAAATATGGAGCCTGGAAGAACGGCCACTGGACAGGGCTGGTGGGAGACCTCCTTGCTGGCACAGCTCACATGGCAGTGACGTCATTTAGCATTAACACTGCTCGCAGCCAAGTGATTGATTTCACCAGCCCTTTCTTTTCCACCAGCCTGGGCATCTTGGTGAGGACCAAAGACACAGCGGCTCCTATTGGAGCCTTTATGTGGCCACTTCACTGGACTATGTGGCTGGGCATATTTGTTGCTCTCCACATCACAGCTATATTCCTCACCTTATATGAGTGGAAAAGTCCTTTTGGGATGACCCCCAAGGGAAGAAATAGGAACAAAGTCTTCTCTTTCTCCTCTGCCCTGAACGTCTGCTATGCGATCTTGTTTGGAAGAACAGCTGCCATCAAACCCCCCAAGTGCTGGACTGGAAGGTTTTTAATGAATCTCTGGGCTATTTTCTGTCTGTTTTGTTTGTCCACATACACAGCCAACCTAGCTGCTGTCATGGTAGGAGAGAAGATCTATGAAGAGCTTTCTGGAATACACGACCCAAAGGTAAAGCATGTCTGTTGTTATTAACTCAGCCTTTTCTTCTTCCCAGTCAAAATTACTGCTGCATAATTTATGGTTTCTAATAAAATCAGAAAGCAATCTGATGCAACAGCGGTTGCACTACAATTAGTTACCATCTGACGGCACTTCAGCAGGGAAGTTCAGTGAGAGAGGATCTTTAGACATCCATAGAAGTGTAGGGGGGGATTTCGAAGATTGAGGGTGAGGAGGAAGGTGAAGGATTTTGGTGTTGCCCACTGCAGGGAAGAAAAGTGGCTTCTAGATGCAGATTAAGGATTAAGTTTCAGTTCTGAAGTCCCTTTGGCTGTAGCTGTTTTGATCAATTGGATGATTTGGGTCATCCTGAGACCTACTCAAACAAAACAACCACATAGCATGAAGACAAAACCACTGATGTTCTAGGTAGGGTTTTGCAAGTATTTCACAGGCCATAACAGTGCTTACAAAGGCATTGCTGGCAAAATTCCCCATGAATGCTAAATCAACTAGAGCAGAACTGAAATTTTTTGAAAACTCCTACTTTCTGCATCAAAACAGCGGAATTCACTTTACAAGTAATCAAACATTTGATTTGCAATGTTGTTTCTGCTAGGAACTGTCATGGGAGGAGATGAATTATGTTGTAGACAACCCATCTGCAAATAACTCAGACTTCCTAGTACTGTTTGGTAAGGCAAGGAAAAATGTAGAAGCAGGACTGCCTCCACCCAGTCTGACCCCCACTCCCAAGGGGGAATGAAGGGATCTTCAGTTGGAGTTTGAGTCCAGTAATTTTAGAAGAATATTCCGATTTTATTTGCCACTAAGTAATACTGATCATGAAAACATGCATGCAGAATGGATTGCAGAGAGAATACATGGCTGCAGGTGACACAAGAGCAGGCATCATCTTCATCTGACAGTCACCCTGGGGGACAGGGTGGCAACAGCAAATTTGCCTTGTTTCTTTGGCACTTAGTCCAGTGAAGGTGTGATTGTGTTGTCCACAGTTTTATACTCATGATCTGACTGCTGGGAACATTTATTTTGCTTTCATAAATTGTGTAAATAAAGGTTACATATGTTCCTCCAGACAGCAAATGCCAAGCTCCATCTGTTGTGTTAGTAAAACCTTGCATTCAGACTAATGACCATAGAGTTTTGACTTTGTGAGTATGACTTCTGACTCACTTCCTCCAACATTACCTAGATTGTTTCTACCAAAAATATTTTAGGACAATACTTTTTATAGTTGGCCTGAGGCACTCTAAGATTGTTACTAATAATCTGCTCTTCCCCTCACAGAAAAAACAACATAAATACGACATCGATAACTTCATAAATTTAAGCTGCAAAAGTCCAGGAATCATGTATTTTTTTATTCAGAGCATTCTGAATAAGCAAATTAAAGCTTTCAGTTGAATTTCCCCAGCTCCAGGCACATCTCTGTTACAATCATTGATTGCTGTGTGAGCCATAATATTGGCTTGAAAATGAGGTTGGTCCTCTACCCTTTGCGTGGGCATCACCTAGTCCATCAAATCAAACCTTATCAGATTACATCCTATTTTTCTGCATCATTATTGTGACCATACATGGAGTTCCTAAAATATGTATTGGGAAATTTCTGCAATTGCAAGAAGATGAAATTATTCTAAAACTGCACTGGACAGCTTGGCTGTTGAGTTACAAAATTGAGTGCAGACTAGTGAAGCATATCAGGTGCTGCAAACACGGGTCTTAGTCCTGAACAGAAACACCGATGACTCATGGTTAGTAACCCCAGTGATCCTATTAAATCACTGGCATTACTGGCCTTTCCTAGACAGGCACTTCTCTGCTTCGTGGACTAGATCTAAGCTTCTGAGTAGTTACCAGTTTCCAACATGGGAATTAAGACAAAGTAGATTTATGGAAGAGGGTTGCTTGCCATTACGTGAACTACAAAATAGTTTCATATATTTTATTCATGCATTTGCCTCCAAAGTCTTAGTCTGTAAGAACAGCTATAATGGAAAATGTACTGGTTTAACCTTTTCTCGCACAGTTTGAGCTGTGCCCTCAAGACTTAAAGCTTAGGTTTAGGAAATATCTGGGGCATAACAGTTGCAGAGGTACATACACCACTTTTTAGTTAGTTACTTAAAGCATTTTTGTGTGATTTAAAGATTTTATGTTTTTTTTCCCAGATCTGCTTACCTCTTTCTTTTCAGTGATGGAGACTCATTTCAAAAAGAAGGCAGCAGGATGCAGAAATAATCTTTTTAGTTTTAATATACTTCTAAACATTCTCCTGTTGCTATCTGGGTACATATGCCCTTGTACTGTGCTTTTGAAATGTATTTTAAAAACAAAGCCTAAAATAGAGGAGCAACCTTCTTGAGGTGATGTAAAACCTATCATTTCTTCAAGCTGGAAGCCACAAACAGCAAATCCCATCTGAAATTGCAGACAGTCAGGAAGGAAGGCAAGTTGGGAAAAATTAAGTTTTTTTCAAGATTAGAGATCTGGTATCTAAAATCAGTATTGCCAGGAATATCTGTGCTCTCTTTTCTGGTTAAAAAAAAAGACAAGGTTAGATATAGCCTGAAGAAATCGCATCTGCCTTTCTAGAAGAATTCATTTTACAACAATGATGTTTAATTGACCAAGGAGTATAGTGTTTTAGCAGTTGCTCGTTGCAGCTCAGCAAAGGAAACATGGTCCTCTGTGTTGCTGAAGTCTCAAAGGTACAACATTTTCATCAGAAATCAAAAGAAAATTAGCTGCAGTACTACCACTAATCACAAGGTAAAGTGGAATATGAAATTAGAGATATTTCAGTTGGACCTTTAAGCGCACTGATGATGTAGAAGTAGAAGTAAGGGAATATAGAAATATCTGTGCTGCTGAAAGGAGAAGTGGCCAGTGAGGCAAGACAAACCAGAGGAGAAGGCAAGCAATGGGAGGCAGGAGAATTAAGTTATTGGAATATGTCTTGAATTTTGGAAACTTAGTATGTGTTTTCCATGTAAGAATCTTAACAAGGGTGGGTCACTAAAGCCAAATGTCTGGATTATCCATCAAAGCTGGCTACTCCCTTTACTAGGGCACGTTTCAGGTGACATTTTACACTAGGAGCTACAACGTAGCCAGTAAATTGCAGAAATATTAAAGGTCTTGCCACCTTAAAATCTTACTCTTCTAAGAGAAGGGGCAGGTTTGGGCCACGGCTGCCCCCTCTCCCTCATTTTCTAGCCTTACAAATTTTAGACCATCATCTCTTGCCAGTGCAAACTGGCAAACACAGCTTTTGGGGAAGAAACTCACTTGAACGTGTTCAGTCTGCTGTTTGAGCACAGGAGGATAGCTACAGGATGAATGTGCCATTTATCCGGATGAAAGTTGCAGCAGTGTCCTAATTCCCTCTTAGGAAGCTCTCTACGATACATGGCAAAGAAGTTTAAAAGCTTGGTTGCACATAGAGGAGATACAGACAGAGGAAAAACATTGTATTGGGATCATTTTATACTGCTTTTATCCCTTCTCTCTGAATCCCAATGGCTTATTTCAGTTTTTCTCCTAGTGTCACATCTTTGGATGCACAAAAAATTACAACGTTCTTCTTTGTCAGAGCGCTTGTCAGCCCAGGTACGCTGTTGTATGAGTTGACTTCTTTACAAGGTCAGTTATACAGCCGACAGGCATGCAAACCAGGAGCCTGCCTTTGAGCTGGTCTAATCATTTGTCTGCCTATCTATAATGGCCTGGAGAGAGCTGGCCTGATTCCTGACATCTCCCAAACCTGCTTATCACCTTGTTTGTTGTATAGCTCCTTGGCTCCTTGGTGATGACATTGTACTCAGTTACAGCTGGAAAAGCCACAACCCAGTTTTTATCCTTCGCTGGTGCCAATGCACATTTTCACGGTGGCAAGACTAGGTTGCAATAGGTAACTTCTTAAAACAGAGCTGGTGCGAGAGGAGCACGTAGGTACGCAGATGAGGACAGATCAGTCTAGGACAGCTGGCCACTGTCATCTGTTTCCTGATGGATAGGTGGGTAATAGCATTACAGATCTACAGCAGCAAGCTGAGTAGGCAGCCTTGCAGGCAAAGGCTGAGCAGAGAAGGAGCACATTGATAAGCAAGGGGCTCTGGGTACAAAAAAGAGAATTTGCTACCATTCTGCTTCGGAAGCATGTAACTTTATGGCTGTTGTCTCTTTTAGCCAGTCTTATGACAAATCCATATATTTTATGTTTCAGTTTCCAGTATGGTTTCCATAGAGCGGTACTATCTGCATGTGAGTAATCTGGGTCTCAGTGCTACAGACAGGGAAAAGAAGAAATTATCTGTAAGTACATAGCAGTGTCAGTGCCTTCCTTTGTCCAGTGAGCCTGCAACTAAGGCCCAGATCCAGTAAAACTCTTTGTTATCAAATCCAAAAATAGGGTCTTGTATTACAGGATCTCCCCAGGGAGTGGGGTTTTTTAGTGGCAAGGGGACTTGAAGCAGGGACTTTGCTTTCAGGCTTCTAATGCAAGAGCACATGTTGGAGATGCACCATGAAGTCTGGAGCATGTTGAGTAGTTCAGATTATCTGAGGCAAAATAATTGTGGAAGCCCAGAGGACAGAAGAAACATTTCAAACATGCCAACAAGAAAGCATATAACAGCAGAAGTTAAGGACAGATTTTCCATAAAGTGGTCCAATGCCTGGCCTTCCTTTCTGCTAAAAGTGTCATTCTTTCAACAATAGCTTTTCAGGTGCTATCCAGCCATTGTCACGTGTGATAGCTGTCAGATTTTCTTTGCCATCTTTAGGAGACACTTGAGTAGCTATGCCTGTTAATTTACTATGTTTATATTTTTACTTCTCTGGATCACTGTACCTTCAACACAGCCTTTGACAATGGCAAAGTTCCTTTCCACATTGTACTTTGACAGAAAATATTCAACCTATTGACATTCATTTAACAAAAAGGGCTACACCTGTGAATCCCACTGTCAGAAGTTTCATTGTGTTGTCTCACCTAACTTTACAAGTCTGCAGTGGAAACATTACATATGATTTACTCCATCTAATATGCTTTTACAGTTAGCTGGGAGAAGTAGGCACATCAGGCTGCTGTTGAAGACAGTTATTTCAGGACAAGATCACCCAAACCATTCCCTGAAAGCACCTACTTCTGTCCATCAGGCATGATGGTGTGCTAGCGTGGCCAGCACTGATGTCTCACAAACACTGTAGATGCCCCAAGGAATATACTACAGACACCTACAATCACTCTGACAAGTCCAATCCAGCAACTCCTTTCAACAGTCTTGGTGCGCTTTGTGATTAGTCCTCAGAAGTCTCTGCTTCTCGTCCAATCCAGTGTCTGAACACCACCTGTTACAAGCTGTCCATCTTTTTATTACAAAACTTTGAGTAATCCAGGCAACGTATTTCTGAGATTTTGTTAATCAGGAATTCAATGTGCACAATAACCCAGATTTTTGTTTCTAGATTTAAAATATAAAATCTGAGGGTGCAAGCTCTCATTTCTGATTTATTAAAATCTCAGTTAATTTAGAGGCGTTATGGCCATTATTATGTCAGTTGAAAACTCCCTGTTACATGTATTAAAACAGTCCAGAAATAAGAACTGTCAAGTAACTGCAGATGAGGTTTAGCAATACCAAACCATAATAAGGAAGGGTCCAGACACTTTATAGGCCTTTTTCATCATTAGAGCCATGATTCAAATACCACTGCATTTAATGATATTTTCCCTCAAGTTCAGCAAGCTTTAGAGCGAGGCCATAACTGTGTGTGTTTATTGATAAATTTTCTTCCTGAAAAAAGGAAGCCTTGTAAGAATTACACTAAAGAAAATGCTGTTAATGACTGCCGTGGTCTTTCACTGCAGCAACCTAAGATGAGTCATTGTAAGGAGCGCCACTTGCACTGCTATGTATTAAATATATAATGAAATAGCATGTATTTAAGTACGCATTAAATGCATTAAATTGTATAGCAAAAAACCAAGCAACAAACTCAGTGGAGTTAACAGAACTCTTACTGCTCCCATGGGGTTTGGTATCTGTATAGGGCTGCAGGATTCTTTTCTTCTTACAATTAAAAGAAGTTGGCTCCAAAAGCTATAGAGCATATGTTTCTGTGCAGGAAGCCAGTGGACACAGGAAGGTCATGACTGACAGCATCACAGCCTGCTAATTAATACATGGTGCTTTTCTGACTATTAGTGAGTCAGTGAAGGATTTGAACTCAAGAGGACTTTAAGTGTCACAGAGACCAAAGTGAAAAAATCTCAGACAAAGGAGAAATTAAGTATCAAACTCCAATCAGAATAAAGAACAAGCATTGCAAAGCCATCTCATACAGGAGTGAAAGACACCTGCAATTTATGGAGGTGGAATCTTGGCTTCTTTACCTTCCCCGTGCAATTTATGGTGGTCAACGCTTGACTTCTGTAGCTTCCCCATCACCTTGTTAAAGCTTTCTTGTAAAGTTATGGCTTTGGAGGGTATAGAATCTGTCTAGTTGAGATTTTTATCATTCAGACAATGTACTGCAGTGTTCTCCAAATCAAGTTTCCCTTCCCATCAAGACCTGCTTTTTTTATGCCTTCTTGCCAACAATTATATTTTTGGTATCTTTGCATATTAACTCCTACTGCTCCAGGTCTTCACCTACATAGAATTCCTTGTACTGTCACCTGCGGTCTTGGCCACTCTTTACCTGACCGTGTTAATTGTTTGATCCAAAGAATGTAGGGGTAAGGGTGGTAGGGAGGAAGTCCTGCTGTCTTCATTCCATGTGGTGAAGGTCATGAAGGTTGTTCTTTCAGCACCAGAAAGAATTAATATATTTTAGCATTTTCCCAGCCGTCTTCATGTCAGTTTCTCACTCTCAAGCTGCAATATACCTGTATGTCGTGTCATTTAAATAAAAAGGAAAATGAGCCCACCATCAGAAGTAATGACTGCATCATAGATGGGGCTCAGACCCTTGCAAGAAATAATGCAAGCAGAGAAATATGAGGAGAAGGTGTTCCTGAAGTAATTGGCAAAGAGGAGCATAAGGCTGATCTTACTGTCTGGCAGATGGAAGATCATCACACAGCTGACTTAGCAGCATTGGGGATATTTAGTATTGTTCACAAAAGTCATAGCCATTGTGATCTATAAATAGACACCTGGACACTAGCCTGGCTCTACTTCCTATTGATAGACATCCTCAGTCAGCTCCAGCACTGATCCCCTGGATTTCAGGGATGCCAAGGGGTCAAGCCCTGTAAAAAAAAAGTAGTTTTCTTTGAGTACAATAAGATTTGACTCAAGACCAGGTACAGTAAAAGACTGTTGTACATATTTCACTGTGCAAGAGGTCAAGGCATCCAAATAAGCCCATTATTTTTCTGTTATGCTTCGTGCTTAACACATGCCTCACTATTCCAAATGAGTTTCAAGAAGAAGAAAACTAACATTTAGTTCCAACGTTGGATCTGTCAGTAAGAAAGAACTCCTTCTGATTTACCTTTGTTTGATGCTTTTGAACCAAAAGCCAATAGTAGATAACATATTTAAGAAATTAGGCTGCACTGGTAGACAATTCCACAGTATGCAATTGGAAACCTTTTTATCCTAGTCACTGGTGACCCATTTGCAACAGGAAACCATAGTTTGTTCCTCTCCTGGAAACCAGAAAGCAGTAGCCTTGCCTTATGAGTTTAGACGGTGGATTGTGTTTAGCCCTGGTACCTGGGGGACAACTGCCATATGGCTGGGGGCAGGAGGCCTGACAGTGTTACCCTAATCACCCAGCAACAGCTGGAGCAGGAGAAATTTGTAAGAAAAGGATTTGAAAGATGATTGTTTTGAAGGTGAGAAAGCTACATACACTTCAGGTGTATAAAAGCTACCGTCACATTAGGTTTCTCCCTCCAGCCCCAAGCTGATTGCAGAGTACTGTGACAGCTTTTCATCTGCGGATCTGAGACCCAAGATGGAAGGACAAGAGGGATTATTTAACCAGAAATCTCCCATGTTTCTTTGGCAGTTTGAACAGGTATTCAGCCAAACAGCTCTCCTTCCCTTGCTTCTAATTTGAAAAGGACTTCACCCACATTAGAGCAGCATTAGCTGTATCTTACAGGTAGGAAGCAGAAGAACATGGTCGATGAAGTGACTCAGTCTGGAGCATTTTTATGGCTGCTGAAGTACAACTGGAAACAGTGATCTATTGCCTGTTGGGAATTACATCCTTTTTTTCCCCCCAGTCTATCCATTTTTCCTATAATAATTTACACTTACGATGTTACAGTTCTCAGCTCTCACAGAATAAATCCTAGCTCAAAGATCCCTCTGTCCAGAAAATTCTTTAAGTGCTATTAAGAAACACACCTTTAAGTTAGTATTAACCAGACTTCTTATGGTGCTTTTTGCACCAAAACACTGCCCAACAACTCGATCAGAAATTAACCTGCCTACCACAGACTAGAGTCCCCAGTCTCATCCCTTAGCTGTACAGCTTCTGCGGAGTAGAGCAAATCTTATAATTCATTTTTAGCATTCACATGGGGAGTGTCAATAAAGAGGCTTTATATTTTTAAACAGAGGTGTAAGTCATATTTCTTTTCATGTATGCTCTTGTTGCAATACAGGAGAATACATTTTCAGTACTGGACTGTGCATTTCTTTCTAGACTGAAACTGCCTATTGACTTCAATGCAGCTGTAAAGATTTATGCCAGCTAATGACCTAGCTGAGTTTGATTCGAAGTGACAGGATTTTAACAAAATCTGACATTATTCTGGCAAGCCAAGAATCAGCTCCACTGACACTTTTTTGCAACAGAGAACGGAAAGGGAGCTTTCCGACATGTTCTCCATACACCATCTCCTGGAGGCCCTGGGAACATCTCCACTTCCCAAGCCTGAACACATGGGACAGTTTCTGAACAAAGCCTGCACCTCCAGAAGTTCAGCTGTGAATTTTCATCTGCTAAAATTTGAAATTCATGTGCTTCACTGTGCATAATTTTCTTTTCTTTCATCTCCCTCCGCACCCCATAAATATTCACTAGTTAGTTTTCAAAAAGTCTTGCAGATAAGTAGGGGAAAGCCTATGAACGAGTTCTACATTATTTATTTTTTTTTAATTTTGTTTGTTTTGTTCTTTATCCCCTGAAAATTTGCTTAGCACTAGAAATTGTATTTCTTTTATCAGTGGGTCATGAGAAATCTATTAACAGCAAGACAACCACTGAAATGTATTAGTTACATAAGGCAAGATAAAATGCTATTGCTTCATATGCCGAAGACAGAACACTCATTGCAAAACGACAGATCTCTAAAAGCATGTCAGTTCTTCACAGCAGAGCAGACCACGTAATGCTACCCCTCTCCAGTTATTAGCAAGAGAAACTGAACAGTTTTCAAGAATCTGAAGCAGTTCCCTGGCAGAGATCATGCTGACACTAACAGCTGATACACGAGATGTCCATTAAACACTACACTTGGTGGTATACCAGGTAACCAGCACTATCATGGGGCAGAGCTACTGAAACCTTTTAATAACAATTTTTCCTCAGAAGTTGTTGGAAAAGTTAGGAAAGTGTTTTCAGCCACGCTCCCCCTTTCTATAACCTATTAAGACTAAAAAGCAGTATTGTAGGTAGTGGTAAAAGCTGAATCCAGGTTAACTCTGCATCTGTTGCTGCAGGGAGCAGTCACTGGCACTGCACTCCACTGTATACTGGGTTGCTTTTTTCTCCATGAAGAATAATTAATGGATTTGAATTTTGGAAAAGAGAGGCTAACTGAATGAGCGATGAAATCATTTTAATGATTTGACATGCTGATCAGAAATTGAGTTCCTGAAGCATTTTTCCTCCAGCCAGCGATCAAGATGCATGGAATAGTTCTGAATCAGATTCAGTGAGGCAGTTAGTGCACCCCATTGATCACGTACAGGGAAAGCATTTCCTAGATTTCAGTCAGTTCATTGCTTATAGAAAATAGCCATAATTTCACTTCCCAAGAGTTGCTCTGTTTAGATGTTCCTTGTCTCTTTGCGGCTCCCAGCAAGATCAAACTCCACGGGATCAGAAGGCAATATTGTATTGCCTGCTTTTTTGGAGCTGAGAATATCTTTTCACTGTATTTATATTCTGAACACCTGGGGTTCTTACACACTGCAAAAATACATGATAACCAAGTGTGATGCAAACCTCAAAATGACATAACAACCAGGGCACCAAGGGGGGGAAAAGTCTTTGAGCCAAATCTTCCAGCTTTGCACCACTGAAAGGTCATACAGAAACTGGAACCTCCTAGAAAGACCTCAAAACCCAACAGCCCAACTTTGGAGTATGTCAAGGTTAACTGCTGGCAGCATCTTATGCATTTTCAGTTTTAAGTCCCAACTTGCATAGGATATTTCTGTCCCTGAGTCTTTTCAAGTCTGAGTTTAGGTGTTCTCAGCCTAGCTGATGGCACTGAAAGCAATGGCACTGTATTACATAAACTGGAATGTGCCAAGTAATGCAAAATCCCTGACATTTAGGGTTGTATTTTCCTGTTTCTGCTCCTGTGGTTTTATCACATTGATATTTTCATGCATAATTGGCACCTCAAGCCATAGATGCATGCAGATGCCCAATTCTTCTTAACATCTTCCCAAATAAAACAAGTTCTCCACTTCCCACTCAGCAGATGTTTTAACAACAGAAGACAGAAACCAAGAAGATCTATAAGTAAGGTGCCAAGCCAAGGGAACTGGTAGCTGCAGTATTTGCTTTTGTCAATAAGCAGCACAAACATCATTTGTCTAGTAGCACAATGTTGTGGAAGGTACAGAAGGCTCTGAGAAGTCCCAAAGCTTTTCCTGGCGCTGTCAGAGAAGCTGGATCTTCTGCAGAGCTCTTAAGTTTCCTTAAACACTACATAACCTCCCTGTCTCAGTGCTCACAGGACCCTACAGCCGTTTCACCTCCTCAGCACTTGGAGCCGTTCACATTACCCCTTGTTTCCTTACACAGTGTAAGAAAACATTACATCTTATTTGTTTTCTTACCCATGGTATATTTTCTTAAACAGTGAGAGTTGTTCTTGGAAATACCAGCACAGCCCTTGCATCCCACAGTAGATACTATCCTTAGACATCACAGGGACAGCATTGGTACCCCAATTCCAGAAAGCATACTCACTTCCAAAGTTCTTTAGCCTTTCTCCTGCACCTTCATCCTGCACTTCCCAGCAGCATTTCCTAGTCCTCCCTCCCAAGAGCTCTGTATTCATAGAAGGTGGGTCATCTTCCTGAACCATCTGTCCCCAATCTATGCAGCAAGATCCTCTGATCTTGGCATTCCACAGCCCTGAACCTGTGAAGGCAGAGTACTGATTCAAGATGACAAGTGCTCAGTCCCCTCTGGCACTACATCCTTCTGCTGCAAGGGCTCTCATGACCATCTCTTGAGTTTCCCCCACGTACTAACCCAGATCCAAACTGGAGGTCACCGTGTGTCTCACAATTTCATGTGCAACGGCTTTCTCACAGTAGACTGGGGAGATGGTTCTAAAAATTTGGGATGCAGCTAAGTAGTATGGCCATTCATGGTATACACCAGTACTTCAGATATAAAACTCAGTTTACTAATGTGAAATCCCTGATCTCCAGTATTTGAGCTCCAAAAATGATATTGTTAGCTGCTAGAGCCTTCCCCTTTTTTGGGAGAGCCACTAACCAGCAACACTAAATAGCTTTTTAACCCCTGAAAAACATCAGCTTTTAACTGCTCCGTTGGTATATTCATATACACGCTGTTACACTGCCTAGGCTGTTGGTGTTTATCTACTTCTTCCACTCAGCAGCTTGGCCGCTGCAGTTTGCAGTGGTGGTGTGGTGGCCTTGCTAGCTAACATTCAAAGGTCTGGCTACTTGCTAAACACTAACAAGTCCCACACGCAGCAGCAATGCTTAGCTCCTGTGCACTGCATGGCAAAGGCTGCTTGGGAGTACTGAGTCAGCCTGCTGGCTGAGGAGCAATTACATTCAGGAGCAATGACCCTTTTGAAAAAATGAGTGATTTCTTTTGCTCCCAGATCTTTAAAAGGGAGGTCTGGCAGTTAAAGAGACGAATAAAGAGGGATATATCATCTGTAGCCATAACTATCTTTACATCTTATTCAATGAATTGTCAAACTGGGACTTCATTTTCCCCTGAAAGCTTCTCTCTAGGTCAAAACAAACCTTCTTCTTTCGATTTCTTACATCCATAGATGTCTGATTTTGGAGGGACCTTGTAAGGTTATCTAAGATGAGTGCCAAGAAAGCTCACGTCTGGAGATGGATCTGCAGCTATTGCATTAATTTATTTTTAATCATACTCAAATCACCAGCAAATCTCCAGGTACTCTATGGATACAAAAAGTGTCAACAGTTCTACTGCCCATTACCTGCTTTGTGATGGTTATTCATCTTTCACGCTGACTCAGCTTTGAATGAAAAAACACAGTAAAGTATACACAGAAGTGTAGTCTCCACATACTAGAAATGCCTATAATTGGGAAAGCTATTTCTTCTCAACAGGATAGCTTTTATTTTTGCTATTACTGATTAAAAAAGCAAGTAACTGTCTCCCCCAAATCGCCAGTTAAAAAAAAATATCATCCATTCTTGATTCTTCAAACTGATTCTTTAAATGCTGGTTTTTCAGAGTTCATGGTTTCTCTGAAGCCCTATACATTAGGATTCTGTTACTGGTTTAAAGAAAACAGAAAGACTCTTTCAATATAAGACTCTTAAAATATAAGAAACACAAAAAAAACCAAAACCCCAGAGCATGAGAAATGGAAAAGAGAAATTAAAAATAAAGACAACTAATAAGGCAAGACTCATGGGAAAACTGTGACATTTACCTATGCTGTTGGGACACAGATATTTGTGGTTTCCATCTTTTCACAGAATCTTCCCAGGAGAGGACTACAGAAAGTAAGAAAGCAGCAGTGACAACTGATGAGTCTTCTTTCCATCCTGAAGTTTTTATCTTCTGTTGAAGCAAGTAACCCTTAGCAGTCGTAGTAGATTAGCAGTGAAGGTAGTGTGTGTAGTCCATTATCTGCTTTTGGCAGCATTTTGCGTGGTTAATCCACTGTTCATATAGCTGCAAGGAAACCTTTTCCTCCTGTGGATAAGTGGCAGTAAGAAGAGTATAGAAGTCCCAAAGGACATAGAGGATTAAAACACTATTAAGATTTATCCTTCATAAAAGGAGTCAAGAGTCATCAAATACAAAGTTGCAGACATGTAATTATGCTTAAGAAAAAGCATAGATTACCAGAAGCAGGAAAAGCATAGGATGCAAAGGATCACTACATAACTTCCCTACGTAGACTTTCCAAGACTTCCCACCAGACATAAGGTGTTGCTGGAGACAGGATATTAAGCCAGATGGACTTTAGATGTAATACATATTCCAATGTTGTCATCATTTGTGGTGAAATTTGACAATGTGCCCAACACAAAGCAAAGCATGGACAGTCCTCAATAAAGCATTTGGGACAGAAAATTGCATGGAGGTGCAGTTAACTCTCTCTTTTGTACTAGCCTTTCTCATAGAGACTTAAATATTTAGCTAGATACAGACATTGGTGACAGTCTGAGTGAGGGATACCTTCCAGTGAAGTCAGGTATCAGCAGTCTTTATCTGCAGTCTTGCACTGCAGTTGGCATCACTAGGTGGGCCACAAACATCATAACAAACACCTAAGTTGACTTGGAAGGTGGCAGTATTGTTCAGTGTTGAGACTCAGGTTTTTTTGGTCTCTTCACTGACACTGCTGGGAAATAAAACCCGCAAGAATAGTACTGACTGGTGACTAGCTTCATGGGACATAGGGTGCATGGAACCCACTCCAGGCTCATTCTTTAAGCAAGTCCACTTCAATGTCTCGAGACTAGACCTAGATTTGGGTTGACAGCATTGTGCTGGAAGTCTCCATGATGTATTGTCACAGCACCACTTTCTGTTATTTATGTCTTCTGGCGCTTGAATGCTGCTTCCACACTTACAGGCAAGAACATTTCCCTCTGCGCCCACAGTCCTTCTGGCACAGCATGCACTATGGCCAGCTCCGGATAGAGGCACACCCTGCATTGCTTGTCCCATATCATCCAGACCAGAACACCTCACAAAGCATGGCAAGACTCCCTCCATGCCCACGGTCTTGCATTTACCCACAGGTCTCATTCCTGGGTTGTAACACAGGGACCAGATCAGCAGAGCACAATGTGGAAAACACTTGCCCACTTTCCAGATAAAAATTACCAGAAATACAGTATATTCATGGCTTCCAGGACATCAAAATACCATCCAGAAGACCTTTTTCTGTTCCTTTTCAGACTGAACTCAATGACTGTGCATTTACAGCCTACCTCTGTTGTTAAAAAAGCTAGGAATACTCTTTTATCCATGGGGTCATTGAAGAGAAGAGTGGGAAAGGTCTTTTCTATGGCTTTGTGTTGCCCTACACTGTTTTACATAGATGATAATGCAGAGAGCCAGATGGACAGGCAGAACACCTCTTTGCTTGGTCTTTGCAAAGCAGAGTATGGCCATGGTGAGATCATCTTTGTAAGCTGCTATGAAGACCATGAGCTTCCTGGGAAGCAAATAGAGCATGACTACTTCAGCCTTAGCTTTACAGGGCTTCCTGTGCTCTGAAAGTTTGACCTTTTAGAGGCTGGTACATTGTTGAAGGCTTTCCAGTTAGTATGGTCTTGGCTACACTCGGCCATTTCAGGGAAGTGCTCAGCATGGTAGAGGACACCACCTGACACCTCCACTGCAATTCTAGAGTTCTCCTACGAGTGGGAAATGCTCCAAAGAAAAACAGTGTACTTTAGAAACAGAGGTCTGTGAAGCTCGTGAACGTCCAAAATACTCAGAGCTTTAATACAGAAAGTGGAGCCAGTTGTGAAAAGGAAAGAACACAGAACTGCAAAAATTGGCTGTATGTGTATAGCCTGGTAATCTAGCTTACAGCTTGGGCTATGCTGAGGGGTAGTCTTCCTCCTTCCTGCTGCCCAGGGAGACTTTTTGGTGTCCGCAACGCTGCAGTCCTTTGTTTCTCTCTGGAGTATGGCAGCAAAGACAGCAGTGGTCTGTGGTATAGTGTCTAGGCTTCTAGAAATGAAATGGTGGTGCTACCCTTCTGCAGAAGACTAAATGTCATCCTTAAGGAGTCAATAAAAGACATTCTGCCAAAACAAATCCAGACTGTTGGTCCTTCGCTGGCTATCCAGAGCCCCAGAAAGTGGATCCTAGCAAGCCTAGAGGCTTCTCATGAAACATTGACTGGTTTAAAGACAAATAATGCAACTAGACACTTAGATTTGGGGGTTCAGGGTGTCTCAAGGGAAATGTTTTTCACACTTGAAGAAAATCCTAAAAGTACACAAACAGGCTAATCAGTCCCCTACTAAGTCTTTTCAAACTTTTTCTGTGATACGGAAAGCTGACTGCAGGAAAACATCAGAGGCAGGTCTATGAAATGCTGAGAATTTCTGACAAACTGTTCACACATGAAACCAAGACACCAGATGTGAAGGAGGCAAATGACTGTTCTAATCTGTAATTTCATCTCCTCAGCTCCACCACCCATCCCAAGGGTTTCGGTTTGGAACCGTGCGAGAAAGCAGTGCAGAAGACTACGTGAGGCAAAGCTTCCCAGAGATGCATGAGTACATGCGACGGTACAATGTCCCTGCAACCCCGGATGGAGTAGCATATCTAAAGTGAGCCTCTGCATGCAACAGCAGATCTACTCGACCAGAATGCACAGCACTGAGATGGTGATGGGTTTCCCTCTTTCAGTGTCATCCCACAAAACAGTCATTGAAGGCAGTGTGGCAGATGGATAGAGATTCCTTCTCCTGGATGAGAAGGAATCACCTGGAGGGAGTGATACTTGGTGAGCAAGCTAGTGTAGCACCAGCTGGAGTGTCTCCAGGGGAAGCAGTACTTCACACTAACTGCTAGGGTGCCATCAAGCATGGGCAACGTCTGAATCCTGACAGGTTTCTGTGCTTGGGAGCCCTTCATCAGGCAATGAGAAACATCCGGAAAAAAACATTACAGTCCAAGCAAAAGCTGCGAATGAGGTTCCTCAGCATCTTCAGCATGCTGGGAAGGTTCTCAGAGAGAAATTTTAAAGCATTATCGTTAAAATGAATAAAAGAAGCATTAGACTGGTAAAAAGTAATAAACAATAAGTCTTCTTGCTTTAGGGAATCAGGGCATCACTGTGTTTCACAAACATTTCTGCCAAACAATCTGGGGTTGCACAATTTGTTCACTCTCCCAGGAAACAGGAGAGGTGATAGATAATAAACCTGAAATAATTCATTCATTTTACACATAGAGTTGCATAACAGATGGCCTGAGAATTTTTCACCAGAAGTTGTTTCCTGTTTACGTATTTTTCCCAGACCCATGCTAATGATGATTAAGATACATGGTAATTCCCTTGAGTTAAACTGGAATCAATCCATCGAAATCAATGAAGTAATGTAACTTCACAATAGTAGAACACCCGGACCTTTAAGGCGACAAGAGTGGAGGGTGCAGTCCCTGTATCAGATGATAACAGGCACTGCAACTGTTCTTTGATATCACCATTTTATGCAAGCGTGCTATTCATAAGTTATTACATTAGTAAAATTCAGTCCTCTGTGTTCCTGAAACTGAACATAGAGAAAAGCTGATCTGGGTGAAGGAAATGAATTTACCTTATATTCAAGGAGAAAAGAGGAGAAACACCTTTGTACAAGTTATCCTCCTGCATTTTTGCTCTAATGACCATAACTTTAACATCACAAAGAAACCAAGACAGCACTAGTATTTAAACATTTTTTTATCTTTTCCAATAAAGCTTTGTGCTACCTTTCAACTGAGTTGAAGTCTAACACATTAGTATTTTCCCTCTTTCAGATCAGTAGTATTTCACAGGAGCGAAATAAGTCCTACGCCCACTGTCCTGCTCAAATGCACAAAGTTTGTACGTCATGCACAATTCCCTTCTTCAAAATATAAATCAATTTTGCTTTTAAAATAGCAGTCCCTGGTGTCTGTTTTCATTCAGCAATCTTCCAGAGAATGGCATAGATAAATGTTTAGTGAGCATCCCTGAGTCTCAGACTGTGAACTGATTGTTTCTGACTTTGATATTGAACACAGGCATGATCCAGAGAAACTTGATGCCTTCATCATGGATAAAGCACTCTTAGATTATGAAGTATCAATAGATGCTGACTGCAAGCTTCTAACTGTGGGAAAACCCTTTGCCATTGAAGGTAACGATCAGTTTTATAAAATAGTGCTCTATTTCTTGTGTGTTGCATTTGTTTTATTGTGATTTGGTGTTCTCAATGAAATATGCAGGCAAAACTGGACCCCTTGAAGATCATGTGAAATTCTCAGTGATTAAGCAGAACCAAGGTTTCCCCCTTTTTTTGTGGTTTCTGAACTTTCAGATCACTTGTACCATCTGTTGCCATGCTCTGTATAGGAATTATTCAAAATGCTTAGATAGTCTGTCTCCAAACAGGTTGGAGGCACGGTCCATTCCACTGCTCGCAGTGAAATACAGCAGCTCCTGAGATGAGTCTTGCTTCTTGTAGGCTCGCTTTCATTACACATGTTCAAAACTCAGTGGAATATGTTCAAAATGCTGTTCTGCAGTTTCGCTCTCGTCTGAAGCAGATAAATAGAGTTCCATTTTAAAGGTCAGATTAAGATTCCCACTGCATCTGTAGCTAATTGAAGCTAAAGGGAACCTACCCTGATACGTAGCCTCCTGCAGTCCTGGTGCATTAGCAAGGACAGATCGGAAGGCAGCCTGGAAGCAAGGCTTGTCTGAAGCTGCCTCCAGCATGGGCAAGCACATTAGCAGCTATTAGACTTCAGGAATCACTTTTGTGATGGATGGCCAGTGAAAATGATTGAAGTTACCTCTTTCCTCTCCTCCAAGGGCAATCACTCTGGCCGCTCCCATTGCACATTAAAACAACCTCCTTCAGAATTGTTCAGACCTGATTGAGGAAGGCAATATGCTAAATGAAGGCCAGGGGAAGCTGAGCATTTTAATCATTTCAGCTACATGTCACCAGCACTAGGCATTTTGCAGAACTCTCCTTTTTGCTGTACCTCATCAGCGTCTCCCATTTGAATTCACACCAGAGACCTGAAAGCAATCTATTTTCTTCTTTTCTTTTTGTTATCGGGGAGGATAGATGCACAGAGTGATGTTCAGGCTGTAGAAGGATTTGTGTGTGTGCAGCTGCATGGTTCACCATGCACGTGTAGGCTGATGAGTCTTCCACTTCAGAAAGGTCAGCTCTACTGAAGTAAACCACCAGCTTCCAAAACTTTGAATCAAGTAAAGTGAATTTCAATAGAGAAAAAAAACCCAAAACCCCAAACTACACACTTCTTACATAACTGGACTTCATAGCACCCAATTGCAAAACCACTAAAATATGCTGAAAATGTGGTATTCATGAACCCTAGCTACGCCCTCTCTGAAACCACTCCTTCAATGTTAGCAAATATATTCAGATAGAAATACAGGCATGATGGGCAAAACTCAGCAGCAAGGGAGGCTATTGTGTTCTAGGTGTGCATACCACCACATCACACAGCATCATTGAAAAGCAAGCCACTGTGATGGGAAATTTACCACTCATGTACATTTATGGTTTTTTTTTCTTTTTTTCTGTGTTTTGTTTTTTGGGGGGTTTTTTGGTTTGTTTTTTTTTTTTAAAGGAGACAGTCTGAAATTCTGAATTCTGAACTGAAAAACAAAAATCCGTAGTAGACTAGAAAGGAATCTCTGCATGCAACTGCATGTCTTTCAGGCATGAATTGTATTTGTTTTTCTAAAGCAAACACCAGATTCTGCAAATTGAAATACTACATTTAGAATTACTGAATCCATTTTCACATACACTAAATCCATTACCAGCACTTTAAAGTAGTAAAAGATGACATAGTGGCTAAAACTTGTGTTTATTACTATCTGACTGCCAGAGCAGAACTGCATGGACAGAAAGCATACCCCTGGGTTATGCATTGCTGTGTCATAACAATACAGACTGCTCCCATATACATTTACATGCACACAGTTTCTCATCAGAAAATACATAGGAAGAAAATAAAATGTCACATCTGACACCACAGTCACATCCACTGCTGTAGCAATGTAAAGGGGTCACAGAATGGTTTACTTGACATTAAGGCCCTTTTGCATTGCTAAAGCAAGGTAAAAAAGAAGAATCCATGGCAAGGGCATGCAAAATGCTGTGTTCCTAGAGATAAGACAGATTTATTAATCTGTCTGTACCTCCATCTTAAGTTTTTTAACGTCCAATTTTACATACTACTTTTGTGGCTCTAATAATTTTGAATTTGCATATCCTGTTTGTATTGGGCTACCTTATCTTGTGCAGCAAAAATTCTCATCTCAGCATTCTCAGTCCACAGTAAGTCAGCATCCAGGTTTGAACTGGGTTGCTGAAACAGAATGCCAACTTCATCTGCCACGCTGGTAGTTGACGGCTGAAATGAACATACTTTACCAAAAAGCAAACAAGGCAGAGAGAGATGACTGTACTGCTTTTCCTTCTAGGATATGGTATTGGTCTTCCCCCCAACTCTCCACTCACCTCAAACATCTCTGAACTGATAAGCCAGTACAAGTCCCATGGTTTCATGGATGTTCTGCATGACAAATGGTACAAGGTTGTTCCATGCGGGAAAAGAAGCTTTGCTGTCACGGAGGTAAGCAATAATCTTGGGTCACATAAATGAGGATTTGCTCAAGTTGCCAATTATTTCCCCTCATTCACAATGTGCAGTAGATATACACACATGGCAGAGATGGGCTGCAGCTGAAGGGAAGCATTAGGCTTCAACAGCAAGAAATGCTAAGCCCAGCAGCATTCACATCAGAGCACAAGAAAAACATCAGTAAGACTGTGCTGCTAAGTTAGGCGTGGAGTGCACGCATCAGAGAGCACTTCTGGAGACAAACAGGGCATGTAACAGAGCATTTAAAAAAGTGATCTGGCACACTGCACAACAAATCTGATTCCACTCAGTTCAGTGTATCACCATCTACAGGATCTGTCAGTGATTCTGAACCATCTCACACACAGGAGCGATAGCTAAAATAGCTAACACAGAGACCAACAAGAGCAAAAGGAGCAGAGAGAGCGGGAATGTAGTACCTGCCAAATTTCTAACCCTGACCACTTCCTAACATGTGTGGCAGCTACTTGTATCAAAGGTAGGACTTCAGCCTAGAAATGGTCCACTAAGATATCACGCTAAGAACGGAAGAGAAGCAGGTTTCACGTGTAAGTAGATTTACAGGAAATGGAAGTAAATCTTCATGGTTTTACATCCTGGTATCAAATCAGAGGTGTTATGCCAGCATGTGGCAGCTGAAGATGTAGGCCATTATTTATCAGAAAAAGACTCCTCTTACTGGAAGATCATTTTTTCATCGAGTTCCCTAGACTGTCAGGTAAAAAAAGATACTGAGGAATCAAAAGATCCAGCATGTCTGAAGCTTAGAGCATACACGTTTAGCTCAAGGTGTTTCAAAACACGTAGGTTACATGTTCTCACTGGTACAAAACACATAGCTAAAAGTATGCCATCTCCTCCTTAGACCATTCAGCCAAATACCAAGCCAACCCTGTGTGTTCTCCAAGGAAGTGGTAGCGTGGCTGTTCTCCCTTAAAAGAGAAGCCCAGTTTCCTAGGTCTCTTGACTCGTGCCCTTCAGTGGTCACCTGAGCCTCTTGTCTGCAAACCTCTCACGCTGACTAAATCACTAGAAAAATTGCATATTTTAGAGATCAGACAAAGAAAAAACTTTATTAGACTGCTTTAATACATAGATTGTTGGGGTATTTCTGCATCTCTTACTACATTTTTAACTTTTTCATTAAGATTGTGTCAATATGAAATAAGTTCTATTTTAACATCCGACATTCACAGAAGAAAATCCCATTTATTTTTATTCAACTTGTTCAATTTTTTTCTTTTTTTGTGTGAGTAATTCAGCACAAGAAAGCACATTTAAACAAAAGTGTGTATTCACTGCTATTTCTGATCTATCGTATCTGAAGATTATACTATCATCCAACAAGACAGGTATCTGGGGAANTAAAATCGTAAATAATTATATGGAGGTGCATGCTCAAAACGTTACTGATAGAGGTGCACAATCAAAAAAAGTTTGGAGACTACTGCTTTAAGCCTTAGGATCTCAAGACTGTCTCCAGAAACAGGAACTTTTTTCTGCCATAGCAAATACAGTAATAGAGAAAATAAGCCTTGGCTGGGAAAATTGCAGAATTCATATTATAAAACCAACTGGATTTGTCTTTTCATGAGGAAGAGCAAACATGAGCAAAGATAGAATAAACCTTGCATTCAAACTGGAGAGAAAAAAATCTGATAGGCAGCATGTCATTTTTACAGTTACTCTTCTGAATGCCCTTTGTAACTTAAAAATACGAGGAAAGACCATACCATTTTCCTGCAGACCTATTGCTAGTACATTATCTCTGAGGCAAACCCAGTTCTTTCACTTCCCTAGATTTTCCTTAACTCCTTCATGCTCAGTGATGAAATACTGAGAGTCTCTGTTGTTCAGGTAAGACTTAAACTTACCTGTGCTCATGGCATGAAAAACCAATGACATGGTTTAAGTACTCAGGATTCCTCAAGGACACTCCCAAAAGCATAGCTTCGCTATCATTACATCAAGAAGTATGGGAATTATTCTTGCTCTTATCTCTATGTCAGTTTGTATGCTTTACTCCTGTACAGCCCAGAAATCTNCACAACAAATCTGATTCCACTCAGTTCAGTGTATCACCATCTACAGGATCTGTCAGTGATTCTGAACCATCTCACACACAGGAGCGATAGCTAAAATAGCTAACACAGAGACCAACAAGAGCAAAAGGAGCAGAGAGAGCGGGAATGTAGTACCTGCCAAATTTCTAACCCTGACCACTTCCTAACATGTGTGGCAGCTACTTGTATCAAAGGTAGGACTTCAGCCTAGAAATGGTCCACTAAGATATCACGCTAAGAACGGAAGAGAAGCAGGTTTCACGTGTAAGTAGATTTACAGGAAATGGAAGTAAATCTTCATGGTTTTACATCCTGGTATCAAATCAGAGGTGTTATGCCAGCATGTGGCAGCTGAAGATGTAGGCCATTATTTATCAGAAAAAGACTCCTCTTACTGGAAGATCATTTTTTCATCGAGTTCCCTAGACTGTCAGGTAAAAAAAGATACTGAGGAATCAAAAGATCCAGCATGTCTGAAGCTTAGAGCATACACGTTTAGCTCAAGGTGTTTCAAAACACGTAGGTTACATGTTCTCACTGGTACAAAACACATAGCTAAAAGTATGCCATCTCCTCCTTAGACCATTCAGCCAAATACCAAGCCAACCCTGTGTGTTCTCCAAGGAAGTGGTAGCGTGGCTGTTCTCCCTTAAAAGAGAAGCCCAGTTTCCTAGGTCTCTTGACTCGTGCCCTTCAGTGGTCACCTGAGCCTCTTGTCTGCAAACCTCTCACGCTGACTAAATCACTAGAAAAATTGCATATTTTAGAGATCAGACAAAGAAAAAACTTTATTAGACTGCTTTAATACATAGATTGTTGGGGTATTTCTGCATCTCTTACTACATTTTTAACTTTTTCATTAAGATTGTGTCAATATGAAATAAGTTCTATTTTAACATCCGACATTCACAGAAGAAAATCCCATTTATTTTTATTCAACTTGTTCAATTTTTTTCTTTTTTTGTGTGAGTAATTCAGCACAAGAAAGCACATTTAAACAAAAGTGTGTATTCACTGCTATTTCTGATCTATCGTATCTGAAGATTATACTATCATCCAACAAGACAGGTATCTGGGGAATTTTCTTTTTAATGTAGCTGACATATCTGTTTCTGACAAGCACTTCATTCAGTGACCTCTTGTTACTCTACACTTTAACACAATCTTTTGAATTAAATCTCAGGAAAATTACCAGATGGTCATGGCATTAATTACCACAACTGTCGTCAAACTGAAAAATCTTATAGCGGAGACAAACTTACTTTCTTAGTAATTCCCCAGTGATGAGACATAAGGAGCTTCCTCTGATCATGAGACTCTTACTCCAGTAGCTGTATCCAGGGCTGTATTCTCTGTATTCCTAGAGAAATAGCTAAGCCACAGAATCAATTCTAAACATCTTCCAGTTTAAAAATAAGGTTTTATTTAGTACTGTTTTTCTCCCAGAATATATATTTGCTCCTTCAAGCCAGTGGTCTCTAGAGTGGGGTGCATACAGTCCCTGGCGGTGCAGGAGATGATCCACTGGGTTGGAGGAAGAGAATATTAGAACTTCAGTAATACATATATATATATATATATATATATAAAATCGTAAATAATTATATGGAGGTGCATGCTCAAAACGTTACTGATAGAGGTGCACAATCAAAAAAAGTTTGGAGACTACTGCTTTAAGCCTTAGGATCTCAAGACTGTCTCCAGAAACAGGAACTTTTTTCTGCCATAGCAAATACAGTAATAGAGAAAATAAGCCTTGGCTGGGAAAATTGCAGAATTCATATTATAAAACCAACTGGATTTGTCTTTTCATGAGGAAGAGCAAACATGAGCAAAGATAGAATAAACCTTGCATTCAAACTGGAGAGAAAAAAATCTGATAGGCAGCATGTCATTTTTACAGTTACTCTTCTGAATGCCCTTTGTAACTTAAAAATACGAGGAAAGACCATACCATTTTCCTGCAGACCTATTGCTAGTACATTATCTCTGAGGCAAACCCAGTTCTTTCACTTCCCTAGATTTTCCTTAACTCCTTCATGCTCAGTGATGAAATACTGAGAGTCTCTGTTGTTCAGGTAAGACTTAAACTTACCTGTGCTCATGGCATGAAAAACCAATGACATGGTTTAAGTACTCAGGATTCCTCAAGGACACTCCCAAAAGCATAGCTTCGCTATCATTACATCAAGAAGTATGGGAATTATTCTTGCTCTTATCTCTATGTCAGTTTGTATGCTTTACTCCTGTACAGCCCAGAAATCTCCGTTATTTAACTCCCTGCAATCAGTCACAGTAACGTTCATCAGATTCACTGAAGTGTGGACAATGTTCAGCACAGAAGCAGAGAATTCATTGTCAAAAAAGTCTCAGCAATTGCCTTGTTATAGCTAGAGTAAGGCTTTGTATTTTTCTATATCTTTTTGATAAATTTAGTCTGTGATACACTGCTCCCATTGATCAAGAGTAATGACCCAAAAGTGGGAATATACATAGGTGAACTATTGATCAGTATAGCCTTTATATAGGTGAAATATCCATCTTCCTTTTTTGTCATTACCCCTTTAGGCTGTACCTGATTCTTATCCACCTGGCACTCCTGCCCAGTGAGGTTAGTTTTTTCTGTGGGTTTGTTCTGAGATTCATCTTCCTACTCATCATTTGTTTCTAATCTTGCACTGGGAAATTATATTTCCTGTGGCAGAACTCACTGCTAACTCTTTCCATCTCTACCTGGCAGCACTTTGCTCATTCTAAATTCCGGTTGACAACAAAGCTGTCTTGGAAAGGCATGATCCAGATTGGGGCTGGAAAATTTGTAGTGACTCCTCAAGTTGAGAAACCAAATAAAGATGAGTTTGAAAGTGCAGAGGTCAGTAGGGCTTGACTCCACTGTTTTGTGTGAACCTCTTCAGCAAAAGCACTTGCCCAAAGCACGTTCCTCTGGCCAGCACCCATTGGATCATTCATGGGGGATGCAGCTAACTCAGACTTGGAACGAATTGCGGCAGTGAATTGCATCTTAACCTCTCCACCACAAGTAATTGTTGGTAGCAGTGACTGTTCACACTGATTGCTAGTCGCTAGCAATATCGCTTGAGTACTCTTGATTTAAAATTGTCATAACCTAGTCTCAAAGGAATTTCTTTGTTGTAAATTTGCTAAGTCCCTACTTAGGGCAGAGCATGGTGCAGGCGGGAAGTGGGGTTGTCAGAGGTGTATTTGCATATATTACATCTAGACATAATCAGTGTCATTAATTTTCAATTTGCATACAATACACTTAGCCCTTCCTCTGTTGTTATTAATGCCATTTCAGCAGGAGCCCAGCTCCTGGGACTTTCCCCTCCAGCATATTAGCTCCACCCAGGCTCAGGAGAGACTTCAAATTCTTTCTTTCTGTGGCATTTTTGGGAATCTAAACACAGTGAATTGGCAGCTTTTCAACTTCCAGCTGGTGGTAGTGAAACAGCTACGGCACCAAGCCACGATGACAGCAGGCAGGGTGGGTGGCCTGAACAGACAAGTTGCCTGTCAATTAGCAGTGGTTTTGACTGTTCAGACCAGGCAGTAATGGTCAGGGCAGGGTGTTTAGGACATGAGCTGGCACATCACAGCTTCTCAAGACAGTATGAAAAAGAAGGGCCTCTCCTGGTCCAAAGAGTAGTCAGCTTTGGGAAAAGCTAACTATGCGTACAGACTGTTCCATGGCTTTTAAGCTACGTTTTTTAAAATGTTATTGTTGAAACTGTATCTTCTATTTCACTTGAAAGACTTGTATATTCTCCATTCTCAAACATCAGGACAACTGAAGCTGTAGAACTTAGAGGCTGATTGGCACATAGACTAGCAGCTCAGTCAGATAACAACCAATGCATGGAATAAAAAATCATATATTGTTACAAAACAGTATCCCAACTATTAATATCAACACCGTACTGATGCTTCACATGAATAGTATCTAGCCTGACATTTACAATAACAATATATGCAAGCACACAAACAACGCCAGCCCGTACTGATCCTGTTATTGCAGACCCACTACTTTCCACAGGGGGTGACACTGGGGAAGGCATAGTGCTGTGCACCTCCTGCCAGTGCCTGAGGGAGAGGTCCATGCTGGTAATGGTGGGGATCAGTCATTGACTATGGGCTTCCATCTGATCCAGACCAGGCACACAGCGTAGACAAAGTCCTTTCATCCTCTCTTCTTCTCTCAGCAGTGGTGGGATCCACTGGCAGCTCTTCTTTGGAGTCTTTGAAGGAACTTGCTCAAACTTGACCTGCTATGGCTTGTGCCTGACTTGGTGATCTTTGGCCTCGGCACAATCAGACAGTGCATCATTCATCTTGCCATGATTTTATCCAGTTGTCATCCAGCAAGTTGTGCCTTTCTGCTCTGAATTTTGCCTAGTCTCCTTAAAGGTCAAGAGTTACTTTCCTTTTTTGTTATACCAATCACCTGACCACTCAACAGTCAGTTTTCTAGCCATAACCTTGAAGCTGTGGTTTATATGTTTGTCTCTGGTGCACTGCAGGTGTCAAGGGAAGGGCACGCAGACCCCTCCACAAAGGGAACGAACTGCCCTGTGCTCATAAATAAAAGCTGCCTGTCAGTCACCTTTCACAGTACCTTGTTACCAGTGTGTGAAAAACAAACACAAAGAACAGGAAAAAAGATTTTGTTGCCAAGACAATTTGCTCAGTCTGCACATGTGCTGTCTGGGGAGCAGAGCTGGCCCTTGCCCACGGAAGGACTGGGAACATTATGAAGAAGGGTTTCACAAAATGACAGATGTTGCATTGTAAAGGGGTCATCTCAGTGTGGGAAGAGGCAGTGGTATCTGGACTTGCCCCAGGGAAAAAATACTTTCCATAATGGTCCTGAAGAAAGGAGTGTATGAGTATTGAGTCTGACAACAGAGTCAGGACAAGCATGTTTTGAGTTTTCTGGAAATGAAGAACAGATTTAGATTCATCTGTGAAAAAAATGAAAAAAAACCCAAAAGTTCAGTACCTGAGAAGACAAAGCTGTTATTCCCAATTCACTAGCCTGTGATATCACAGAAGCAAACCTCTTCTCAGTACCTAATTCAGATGATATATGTATTGTTTTTCTTCCCACTACAGACAGGGCTCGGAAAATGGATGAGTTGAAAGAAAAAGATTTATTACTAAAGGGAGTATTTTTCCAGAACTGTGCAAAACTCCTCACAACAAGAGGGGAAAGAAACTTGTCTGGCTAATGTGAGACAATGATTTACACTGTCTTAGAATTTGGCACTTGAAACCCTAAAGCTACTGTTACTGATCTTTGCTAAGGATAATCTCTCTGAAGGGATTAAATATATATTACTTCAATGCTGCTTTGAGAGCATGGAAAGCCGTAAGAACGAATAATAAATAAATAAATAACAGTCTCTCTGCAGCTACAAAGAATGCCCCAATCTCAAGAGAGGGACAAGTTTTAATACTGCTTAGTTACCTAAATACAAGCATCAGCATCAGTAGGATTTTGCAAACCTAATGAGATGCCCAAATGAGTTTAGAAATCTGCCCTTCATATCCATTTATCCCTAGTAAAGCTGGAAATAATTCCTTCCTCACAGAGGTGCTGCAAAATTTAACTTCCTGATCTCAGCAAAGCTTTTTAAAATCCTTGTGGGAAAAATGCTATCAAAGAGGCTAGCTTATTATTATAGCTAATACACACATGATATCCCTATTTAGTGTTTGGGTTCCGCAGTGTGTAGCACCAATACCTGTGCTGTGCTGCCAACCTGCAAAGTATCCACAAAAATCTTCAGAGGCTTCTTATTAGTCAAAGCTGGATCACAGCCATAGTTGATGGTTTATTCACTGCTGTCAGTACAACCAGGGAGAGTAAAGCATTTACAGTCTCTTGGAATAGGGAGTAAAGCAGGAATTTTTCCCATGAAATCCAATAATTAAATCACTGAGTACTGTTTTTTGTCTCTGCTCCCATCTTCAAAGAGAACACAAATATCAAACTTTCCTCTCTGCATCCCCGTCCTTCTCGTCAGGGCCCAAAGAAAAAGCATGTAATTACAGAGGAGATAGCAGGAAATGTTTAGGTAGCAATTGCAGATATAGGTTGACAAATCAGAAAAGTCTCTCCAAGGATATATAAAAAAGCAGATACCTCCACTTCTGTTCTTGTATTTGTTGGTTTTCAGAAACTGCCGATTTCCCAATTTGCAAGTGGCAGATAACTTAGAGGCTGTTACAAGTGTAGTGCTCAGCACTCATTAGCTGTAATCATCACAGGATTGACTATGGTTGCTTATTGCTTCAGAACCACTACATGGGCATAATTGAGTTCCTTCCCCTAAAATGCAGGGAGCTACTTCCTGAATTTCTGATTAGAGAGTTTGAGCAAGGACTATATTTTTATCCTGGGTTAACAGAGAATATGCTACATTATAGGCTTTTATTCCATAAAAGAAAAAAAAAAAAAAAGATACTGCAGTAGAAAAAGTCATCAGTTGGTTTTCTATTGCCAGCAGAGACTTAACACCCCCGCCCCTGACCCCTACCACTTCAGCAGAGAGGAAAGCAGTGATACAGAGAATCCGATTTATTGCTGCTCTTTCCAAAGATATTCTAGATATGCACCTACAAATAGATACACAAACTGCAAAATAAGTAGCAGAGCTTACTGCTCCGATACCGGTCAGCATGAAGCTATGAAAATGAGAGGTCCCTCTATTAGGTGGTTTCCTTTATTATTTAACATGTGTGTGTCTACAGTAATTATGAACAGCTGATAAATTGCCTTTTTTACAATGGTATGTAAATGTACTGATATTGCTATAAATAATCATTCCATACACTGTAAGACATGCTGTGCTAATTATTTCTCCCCTATCTCATTTCCCCACTTAATTTAGTCTCAAAAATTGCGCTCTACTGTGCAGCCTTTATCAGGAACTTCTTTCAATGCATTATCTTCCTTATTGCTAGATGAAATATTATTGATGCTTTGTTTTGGCATTTCCTTTCCTAGGAAAATATGTCTTGTTTGGGACAATTTCAAAAGCTATTTATTACAACTGAAAAACACATCTGAGATGCCAGTGCCGGAATTTCTTTTACCTGTTTCCAGGGAGGGTAGAAAATGATTCTGCAGAGCTGACAGGACAGTAAGCCAGACCCTCATCAGCATAAACCAGAGCAGCTTTACTGAAGACAAGGGAGTTATTTTTCATGTAAGAAGCTGGCCAAGAGTTCTCTCTGCAGCAGTACTCAAGTGGCATCAAACACCAACCTCAGGCTGGAGACATCTCATGCATGCAATCGCCACTATATGTCTTTTTATTATTATTATTTTGAATGGCTAGAGTTTTATCACATTCCATTAAATGTAGTTCCTATTTTCAGAGCTATATACATGATCCCTACTATACAGCAACCCAACGCTAGCAGATCAGGCCTCCTTACTGGTCTCCCCTGCCTTTGGGTGCTTTAGCATTACTTCTCAAGCAGCTAAGCAAAAGGCGTTTCACCCAGCCGATGCACAGGTTCCTGCCACTGGGGGAGTTCATGGCAATGCCCACCCATAGCCTGTTACTCTGTATGACACCCAACAGCAGTAGCCTGGGAGCATAGAAAGAGAGAGAGAGTTGTGTTCTTCAGATGACTGAGCGAATCTATTCCTTTTTAATTATTATTCTATTTCTCATTCAATTTGTTCTCACATTTACTGTTAACTCTACATCTCTAAGGAAGTTGTTTCATACTTGCTTTGAACATCCTTTTTGGGAAGCAAGTGATTTGCATTGATACTTCTTGGAGAATTAACAAAAGCACATTTGACTGGTATGTTCAGCTAGTTTGGATAGCAGTCTTTGTGCTTCTTACAGATACTTACATATGCTGAATTCAGACATGGGCCTTACTGAGGTCTTGGCTCTAAAGACCTCTGAGAAAAAGGTCAGACGTGGGGCCTCATTCTGTTTTTATGCTACCTCAGCTAAAAGCTGGGCTTCACTGCTAATTGAAAGAAACAGGCCAGGTAACACAGACCTCCAGACCACTTTGGTTTTTGAGTGGTTTAAAGCGTTACCACCTGAGATTTTTGTGTCGCCCTCCTGTTCCACTGACTGGAAGGACAAAGTATGGGACGGCAGGCTTTTGCCAATAAGAAATTCCAATGCTGAGAGGAAAGTTTTGCTTTTAGGTTGAACTGATGCACTCTCAGCATCACATCTACATGAGTGTCACTTGATTGTGGTTTTCCGCTTTCCTTTCCAGGCTGCAGTAAATGTCTTTAGAAATTGCTTTTACACCACTGTTATACCCTTCAACACGCTTGAAGTGTTTATTCACTGGTACAAAAATTCTCTTCCCAAAAATTTTGCTCAATGTGCTTCAGCGCAAGCAGGTTGATTTTGGCAGAGAACCCCCGAAATAAGAGTTCATTTCCAGTGCCACATGCAAAAGTTCTCACTCTGCTAGATTGCTGAAGCTCTGGTCTTGTTAAGAATCTGTGATATGCTATCTCATATCACTGTGTTTTAAAGAACAGAAATCAAATACGAAAACCAGAAGAGGGAAATACTGCTCATGATTACCCAACAAAGGGAATTCCAAGCCTTCAACTTCAATGGACTTATCACTAATCAACTCTTTGGCTTAAAACGACCTCCTAGCAAGATTTTTCAAACATTCTGTGATTTCTCTTCTGAGTAAATCCAGTTTATTTTCTGGATTACACATCTGTAGTCATAACAAAGCACAATCCCCACTACCACCCACCAAACTAACAACAAACTGAAGGAACACACAGGTCAATTATCCAGGGTGATAGCATCCCAGATACCGCCTCCTGACACACAACCATACCCAAGCAATTTTCCACTCCTTATTATTCCCCAAGTCAGAAAAAAATTCTTTAGAAAGGCACAAGTAGAACTTGTATTCTTGGAAATATTTCCAAAGAAGTCTGTGGGCAGTAATTATTAGCAAGAGATTTTATTTATTGATAAACTCATAACCGAGTTATGGAGGCATAAGAATAACGGTACTAAGATACATAACATGCAAACCTGACCCACCCATTGGAGTGCAGGTGTTTGTGGTACAGGTGGCTACTGTACATGGTTTCTTGGTCTTCAGACATGATTAATGCCAATAAAAGGCTCAAATTAATTAAAGGCTTCCTACCTTACATGAAAAGGGTGGGTTGGCAGAACAAGGTGAGGGTGTTCCTGTTTTTCATAATTGCAGTCGGGGTTCCTAACAAACACGATTTCAATCCTGTTATGTAGGGAGTGGAGAGGTGCCATGTTTGTGCTACTTTTTCAAAACATTTTCTCCATGACCTTCCATCAAGGGTAAAGCACAAAAAAGGGGAAGTTAATGATCAATTCCCAGAAAACATGAACAGTTGGTCTTAGCTCACTGCTGATGAAGGACTTGCTCTACAGTTCATTGACTGTATTCTGACAAGCAGTATTTGCTTTTACAAATGCAAAGACACCACAAATACTGGATTCTCGTATGTGTTCAACACTTAATCTCATTAGGGAAACAGCATGGGGAAAAAAATTCCCTGATCTGCAGCCAATTCTCATTCCCATGACAGGTCCTTTGCTCTGACTGAACACCAAGCTTTCTGCAGCACAGAAGGGCTTTGTTGTGAACTCATCCAGACTATTCTGCAGTATTTCACCACTGTGTATTCAGTCAGACCACATTTGTAAGTGAGAAAACAGAAGCATCTGTTAAAATACACTAACAGCCTACTTTGTTAACTTCCCTTTTTGATTTTATTCACAGACACTGCAAATGGGCATCAAGCATTTTTCTGGGCTGTTTGTGATGCTGTGCATTGGGTTTGGTTTGTCCATTCTTACTACCATTGGGGAACACATAGTGTACAGACTGGTCCTACCACGAATCAAGAAGAAATCCAAGATGAAGTACTGGCTCCATACAAGTCAGGTAAATATTCAGAAGTAAGCCTGTGAAAGTCACGTGGCTGATTAAGAAAGCCTGGACAAGAACAAGGTGTAAAAGGTTTTAAGAGCTCTGATGATTGGCATTTGAAGTGTGACAGCAGCTTCTGGAATTTGAAGAGGCATACTTAATGATGGAATGAGAAGCAGAGGAAATAGTTCAAATATTCACAATTGCAGAGCCTACAAAAGGGACCTTTCCATTTGCACTTGTAGCCTTACAACTCTTTTGGACACGAGAAACAACAGTGTTGTTATCCTGAAGTAGCTAACCAGAACATTTTATCTCACTGTTACAGGTTCCCAAACTTTTGATGCATGCAGCAAGTGCTGGGTAATTTCTTTCATTAGTCTAGGGAAAATAACAGAAGAAAATTGCGCTAGGTATTTGCTGTAAAGGAATAGGTTACTTTGCAGCAAAAGGCACAAAAAGGAAGAGCTTCTATTGCTTTAAAGCAGCACAGTGAAAGAGATCTTTTAGAAAATAACGAAGTTTGCTTTTTCTCCGAGGAGTTCTAACATCAAGGATTATTTGCAAACCGTTTATCAACCTTTCATTGATTGCCCTTCCTTGGGAAACTAGGGGAAAATAAATCTGTTGTAGTGACAAAGCACAGACATTGCCTCTGTCCTTGAATGTGCAAAATAATTCATGCTCAAGTCCATCACACAAAGCCCAAATTGTTTACCTATTTATGGAGCTATTCTTAATCTTGCTTTTACTAATTTATTTTCTTCTTTTCCCACTAGAGATTGCATCGTGCTCTGAACAGTTCATTTATTGAGGACAAATGCCAGCCTAAGACAAAACGAGTAGAAAAGAGGTGGGAAGTTTTGCATGCCTTAAAACACAAACTACAAAAATTACTTGGAAATGAAATATATTGTGTCTGGATATCTACTTAGGGATCTAACACACCTCAAAGATAATAAAACCAAAGAAAAGGAAACAAGGTAGAAGAGACAAGAGAAGGAGGCAGAAATGAATTAATTGTTTCCAACAGAATGTATTAAATCTAAAAATTTTGTTCTTTCTTGATTTTGCATATAGCTAATAAAAGCACCCCCATTCTAACAACGCACTTTGCGGGTTTTTTTAAGTCCATTGCCCTTGTTTTTAGGTCATTAGTTACTCACATACTAGAGCACTAGCAGATAACTAGGGCCTTGCGAGACAGCTTCAGAGTGAATGAGATACCAGGCAGTGTACATATTAGAAACTTTCCCAGCTTTCTTATTTTTTAGAATGAGAAATAAGAAAGCTGAGATGAGGAAAATGCAGTCCTTTCAGAACACTTTGTCTCAAACAAATCTTGTGGGAGAAAAAAAGTAGGTAACAACCTTGCCTTGTTTTCATAGCCTGTGTTTTCTGGAGAGGAGACAATCGTATCTATAGCTACCACGAACACAAAGCATTTTATTAAAACTATACATTTGCTCAGTAACTCAAAACTATTAGCACACTTTTTAAGTACATGGCAGCAGTATTGCTTTTCTACAGATACGTTCAGCCACAGACTATAGAAAAAAAATGTCTTCCAGGCTGTTGCTAGATATTTGGCATGACTGAAACCCATGTATGTAAACGTACATTGTGTTTAGCTCGTTATTCCTGCACTAATGGCAGCAAATGTAACAAGTAAGCAACTATAAGCTTCTAGACTGCCTGTATATACAAACAAGTACATAAAAGCTCATGCAATTAATTTCCTCTGTTCATTCCTTCATCTTGTTGCCCCACAAAACCCCATAGTGTGGCACCTCCTTGCACACAGCAACTCCTCACTTTTTATCTTTGAATAGCAGTACCAGGAGCTGACTGGCGCAAAACATTTCCTCCTTCTACACCCTCCTCGCCGGGTGGTAGCATTCACACTACCACAAACTGAGGCACTAACTCAGCCGGAGGGAGAGTCTTCCAGAGGAGGGGGGTCTCTGTATCTTTAATGATACAAAAAGCACCAGCTGAATTACTTACCAGATACTGAGCAGTGCAAAAATTTCATAACCCAAGGAAATGGCCACAAGCCCCACAGAGAATGGCTTAGAAAAAGAACCATGCATTCTTTCAACACTGAGAGTGAAGATGTGCTGCTGCCCAAAACCTTCTGCCCACACAGCATCCAGCCCATGCATGTGTGCAAGCACAGCCACCCATGGTCTTTGTTCTTCTCACAGTCTGAGCTGCTATTTGCACAGAATTATGGTGAATTTAACTCAAGACACCTAGTAACACGGTGCCCAGCTTGTCATGAATACTGATGTAGCAAGGTATAACCTAGGGCTCTCAAATCAATAATATTACTACACTTTCTTTTATTCCTGCTGGGGACTGTGGAATTATTAAAAACACCAAGATATGGAATAGAGGTGGAAAGAATTTGTATTATCCTACCGCTATTTCCATTAGGGAAGAAAATCCACTATATTTTTCAGCTCATAACTTTCCAAACACTAGGAGAGCTGCTCAGCATCAGTGGCCAAATTGTGAAAGTTTTCATTTACTTGCCAAAACTGGAGTGTTAACTGTGGACTCTGAGCTTTGTTAAAACCACCTGCCCAGACCCCCAGACAAAAGCACCGCCACCAGCAGTAGCAGAAGCTATGTCAGTTACTGACGCTTACAAAAAAGCTGTGTTTTGATTTGTGAGAGGAAAGAAAAATGTATCAGAAATTACTGAGAAATATTTACAAAACAAAGGGCTGCAGCTTCTCTGAGATGTGTACTTTAGCTCCAAGGCAAGTTGGTCACCCTGGCTGCCCAGGACCCTGGTGACCACAGGCTCTGCAAAGCTGCACAGCAGGGAGACTGCTTTGGGCACCACAGCCCCTTGTCAGTAGTTCACGTCTTTGCTAGGTGATCTTTTTTATCCAGACCACTGTGTGGAAATGCAGCGTAGTGGCCTTCTGCTCTTGGCCCTGGAAATGCTTTGCCAGTTTTTACTTGCCCAGGCTAATCCTATTCCCTGTCTGAAAGCTGCTTAAGAGGTACTTGTTTCCTTTCATCTCTTCAGGGGATTAACATAATTGCATCACAAAACACATATCCAGTTTAGCACAAGATTTGAGTCTTCCTGTCTTTTATTTTGAAATATGAGAAAGTCGCTGATCTACAAAAAATAAACAACCCTACATACATGTCCCTGCTGGAGTTCCCTGAGCCCTCCAGAGCGTGACCCAGGCTGGGGCTGCCACTCCTGTCTGAAGCCTCCCCTCCTTCCTCTCTACCATCCCATCTTTTTGAAAACCCTCGTGATTGCTGCCTCCTCTAAAGAAATTTCCACTTTCCAACTTCCTTCTCTGCAGGCAGGTGAGAAAAGTATCTACTCCTAGCTCCGGACTCCTTCTGAAACCAACTGTTTTCAGCAATCCCAGTCCTGAAATGTTAATCCTCTTCCTTAACCTAATGATTGGTAGCTCATACTAATAGGTATTTTGTGCAAGGATACTCACAGAAGACCTCTATGATGGAGCCATTTTAAGAGCAACTACTTCAGAGTTTCAACCTCAGTTTATAAAATGAATGCACACAGATCTATCCAAAAGGTAAAGCAGGTAGGAAAGCCAAGCTCCTCTCCCACAACAGCAAACTGTGCTTCCTTATGTTCCAGTTGGAAAGCAGAGGCCTCGGGGTGCTTCAGGGAAAACCATGATTTGGGAGGGCTGCAGAGAGCAGCTCCCAAGAAAGATGGAAGAGATTCTCTGGAATCAAAACATTTTGGAAACATTTTTCTGCACGAATACAGTAAAGAATTTGAAAAAGTTCCCAGATGGGAATTTCTCCCCCAACACAAAAACTTCCAATTCTGTTTATTCTGTCAGGAAGCTCATATGTGTACACTGGCAGGTTTGGATACATGTTGTTGTGTCCATCCCCCAAAGCACAACCAGCTACTCATGAAGACTTGAAGTCCAAAGGACACACCTTCTCCTTTATCTCTCCACACCAACTCTAGGAAGCCTCTTTTCTCCTCCATGGGAGCAAATACCCAAGCTAGCGCAAAGTACTAACACACAAAGGACTAATGCTGTAATGAACTTAGGACACTGCAACCACAAAAGCTTGCAGAAAGCTTTGGAGAACTCATATTTTCCTGACCTGGAGTTGAGAGGACTGTAATTTCATAACTAACAAAGAAAAGAAGTTTGGGGGAAGATGAATTTTAGGATTCTGTTCTAGTCTCTGTTATGGTTTAATCAGAAAAAAATGTCCATTTACGTTCATGATTTGTGCTTCTCAAGAAAAATAATTCCTAGGATAAAGGAATGTCTGTGTAATTTTTACATATTTTTTACATATGTCTATGTAATTTTTAACAGCAGCAGCATATTTTTCCAGTAGGATGGTTCACAGGGGAAGCTTGCATACACACAGGAGCAGGTTCTGATTTCGTATTAACTCTCACATCTCTGTTCAGGTCCCATGTAGGAAACAGCCAACATGCTGTGTGGAATACAGCCAATCTGGGCAACTGTCACCGGAAAAAATATATCTGCACTGATGAAGGGCAAAATGAGGTGACGGTCCGACAGCACCAAGACATCCCCCTGCCACAGGTGAGAAGAGACGCTCCGCCTTCTTTAACAACCAATGGGAAAGCAGAGTCCCTCAATATTGCTAGGACCTCAGTGATGCAAGAGCTTGCAGAGCTGGAGAAGCAGATCGAAATCATCAAGCAGGAGCTGCAACTCGCCATGGACAGGAAATCAGAGCTAGAAGAGTATCAGAGGACAAACAGGACTGCAGAGCCTTAGGCCAGCATACCTGGGCCCTTTCCTCTTTTCTTCCTTTCTCCCCTTCCTCTGTAAAATTTGTAACACACTTTTGTAATGCCAGAAGGAGGTGCGAAAATAAAGCAGGCAATGTGCTCTTCATGAGAGCAGAATTGCAGCAGCCCACAACCACTGTCACCCTGCTGAATCCTCCTTTCATAACAAGTTTCTCATTCTCCTGGCAAACATCAGCAGTTCTCAAGGAACGGGAGAAGCAAGGAGCATCCAAACAGCAAGAGTTCCTGGTTCCTCCACCTGACAGTACAGTGAGGTTCCCACTTTTTTAGCCCTTTCTGTGCATTAAATCAAACAAAGAAAAAGGAAAAAAAAGGGGGGAGAGGGGAACTTAAACTGCTCATTGGAAGCATGTCCCTTGTTGGTATGTTTTTGTTGTAGTATCTATGGATCTAGTCTCTGCTCATGCCAAGGCTCCTTATAGTTGCCTCATTATGCCAGGTGCTAGTTCTGTGTTGGCAATCCCTTCCCTAATGGCACAAGCTGTGGCTTCACAAGACAAATTATTGGTGGCAATCCCAGTACACACTATTCCCTCAGCTCTGTCAGCACAAATGCAGATGTGGCTGCTCTGTGACTGTGATAAAGGAACTCACCAAGCTTAAAAATAACTTGGCAAAAACCAAACCACCACCTCTGTCTGCTTCTGAGCCCAGGTTTGGCTTCCACTTGCACCCAGGGAGAAGTCATGCAAACAGCTGTATGGGCAGATGTGAGGGCATGGGTTCACGGTGGCACAGAGCAAGTATGAGGGGAAGAGAGGGGTGGCAATACTGTAAATCAGTATTTACCACCAAAGGTGAAGTATTTACCAATGTGAAACTACTCCATTAATATTCTCTGTCTTCAGTTGACAATAAGGTTCTTTCTCACAGCCAAAGTGACATAAAGGGGATAAAGGGGCTCTGGTCCATGATTTATTCTGACACCAAGCTCCCACCAAAATCACAGAGTCACCAAAGCCTCCCTGTGGACCAGGGCTCACTGAAGGAGAATGAGAGTTGCAGTTTCAAAGGCAATGTACTAAGTGAAGCTCTCTCCCACCTGGATGATGAGTAGAGGTAGAGGTAAGGGACAGCATCTGAATAAATACTGCATCAACCCAACCGACTGTGTTATTTAAACAGGATTTCTATGATTTTTTTAAACAATTCTTCCCAACACATCCCATATGACAGAGAAAAAGAACGTTTGTAACACTGCCAGAATTAACTCTGTCTCCCAGATACGTCACCAAAGTAATTTTTACCTGCCCTGCATCTTCAGCTACCTGTGTGAATGTTGCTAGGGGTGATGTTCTCACCAGACATGGTTTGAAGGCTACAGGCAGATCTGAAACTGTATTCTGGGGTTTGAAAAAGGCAGTCTACCTTTTTGCACCTTTAACCTTTGAGAAACACTTGCTCTGCCTGGACCACTAAAAGCTGATAGCAGCGATACCCAGACTAATTAGCCTCATCAAGAGGAGTTCGTATTCTATTCCCTGCTCAGTCCTTGGCCTTCTGCTTTTGGGCAGCAAGTGTGCTTCTTACAATACAGTCAGGAACACAGGAAAGGGTAATTAAGACATAAAACAGGAAAGTGGGATCCAGAGCCCTGCACATCAGACAGGTCTGAAAGACCTAGGATGTCCCTTCTTGACTAGGGACAAGTCACTTAGGTTGCTTTTGTTGCCTTCCTTTACCCTCTCCCCCTCATTTAGAGAATCAGCTTTTTTGGAAGAGCTTTTTATTTGTGTAGCATCGAGTACCTTACAACCTCTGACATCATTTGGTTAGAACATAAGAACACCACTCTTTTCATTATTATGAGACAAACACTAGGAAAAAAATTCAGCCCAATTTTATAAATATGTTTATCAACAGTTTGTTATGTCCTTATGTCTACATGCATAAGCTGATTTTTTTTTAAAAAAAAAGCAATTAAAATGCTCATGATATCTAAAACAAAAATGTACGTGTTTGAGTTTAAAGTTCCAATCCAAACACTCAATCTTCCAACAAATCGCACTTCATTTAAAAACAAAAAAATAAGTGAAAAAATGTCAACCACCTAATAATTAACATTAAGCAAAAATCTGTATTTCTGGTGGGTGTCTTAGGGGCTAGTCCCATGTCAAATGCAGAATAGGGATTGCTCCAAATTACTGCAGCACCAACTAGAAGCCTTTTGGGAGAAGGTCTAAGTTATTGTTGCCTAATAGACACACATTTTGGCATGTTATTTTCTTCTTCAAGTATTGCTCCAGCCTGATCCCATAGGAAACAGAAGAAAAAGATTGCTGTAGCAATTCCCCTATGGAATGGGGAGTATCACACACATGTCAAGGCATGCAGACCAGGGGGAGGTTTAGCTATGACAAAAAGATGCACGGGAGACTGTAGATGGTTCTGGCCTGTCCATATTGTTGGGCCTCATGTTTAATTCCTCCTTCTGCAGACCAAGGAACTTAAATTCCTCAAGGATTTCATGCTGTCCAGGTTCCACAGAGCCCTGGACACATCTAGCAACATGTAAGGAAGCAAAGCGCACAGGGGAGAAAGCAAAACGGGTCATTGCTTACCAGCAGGTCACAGCCAGTGGACTGGAAACACCACACTATCCTCAGGACTAGCTTGATCTTAATGGAAGAGGAGGGCAGGAGATTTACAGGACAGCAGGCAGTTCACTTTTCCAGCTTCAGTTATCACACGATCAACTGACAGATTGGAAAAACAACAGATGACTTCTGGATCAAATAAGAACACAGGCGATGACTCTCCTGCTTGACACAGGGTCATGCTACTTACATCAACTGGCCTAGACTACTTCTGAGATTTTCGCACCCTTTATAAGATGGGTAGTAAGAAGGAAAATCAAAGAAAATTTCCAGACTTTGCAGCTTTATTTCAGTCTGACCCATCTGCTATTCTGGATTTTAAAAAAAAAAAAAAGGAAAAAACAGCCCACAAAACCAAAACCCAAACAAACACCGAACCCCAAAAAACTCCCCACCCTGTAATACTTTCAGTTTATCATTCCACATTACTTTATTCTGGTCATGATACACAATTGTTATGTTCATAGGCTTTTGCGATAACAATGCTCTTTCAAAATCCTATTGTTAAGCTTAAAGATTTAAGCTGAACTCTTGCAAAACCACTTTTTATATATACATAAATACATACGTACACACATATTATTGGGGCTAGAGAGGCTTTTTCTTTGTTTACACTTAATTACTATGGCTTAGACACTGAATTTAGACAGGATTTTTGATAAATAATAATTGCCACCCCTTCCCTTCTTTTACCCCAAAAATACTTCTAGTCTTGCTACAACTTTTAATTATTTCCATTCATTCTGGTAAGTCAAAACAGACCATCTAAGTTTTTCAGTTTCTCAATGTTTAAATTACACAGAAAGAAATTTAGTCACTTCCAAAATTAGCTTCAAGGACTTCCTGAGCATAAACTAAAATATTATTTTAAAATAAGAAAAAACCTTTTTTCTTGGTGAGGAAAGAGAAAGTAGGAGTTTCCAAACCTCATCTGTGAAACAAATCCAGACTGTTTCAAATGCTTGTTTCCTACTGTGACCAGACTGAACCCAACACTTCCAGTATACGCACAAAAGTTTCAAGCTTGATTTTCAGTAGAAAGGTGATGTGACTTAATGACTGAGAAAGGGTAAAGGGGCTTTGCACTTCTACAAGGGCTGTTTAATTCAGATGATGTTCACAGATGTAAAAGGAAGTCTGCTATTATAGCAAAGCTGTTTGAGGATCCAGTTTGTTGGTGACCCAGGTCCTGGTTTTGATGAACAATCATTTGTACCACAAAACCCACCACCAGCATCAGTATTCCTAATGCACCATTCTTTCTCCAACTGGACTTCACAAACTGTAATCCAGGGAGCAGTTTCCAGAGAAAGCAGAGAGGGTTCTGCTTTCATTTCTTCTGCACACACTGTAACAGAACTTAAGCCATACCTACCACAAACTTGCAGCATCCCAGCTTCCCCTTGCAAAGACAGGGTCCTGTGTTCCTTCTCATTTCTCAGGATTCATAGTCATTTACAAATTTCATGTTTTCTGAATGTTTTCAGAAAGATAATAATGCATACTGTAAGACAGTCTGCAATTAATTGCTTTCACTTTATTTCTATTAATTCCTACAGTGAATACAGGAAGCTAATACAGATTTTTATGATTCAGGGAAGGGACACAGATGAGACAAACCTCTGACAGTTGCACCTTCCAAGAAAATTACCTTTACAGGAAAAACACTGCCCTGTGAAGTAATGTTGCAAATAAATGACTTCAGATTTTGGTTTTAAGAGCCCAATTCAAATACAGCCTTGCACTACTGGGAGCATACAGACTGTAACCTCTGCCATGTGCTTTCACAAAATTCCCAGCAGCCAGGACAAAATGACTGCATAAATAATCCAGCATCTTGGCCCTTCTGTTGTGTCAGGAATAAGGTAGTGAGGATACAGCCAAAAGAACAAAGGTTGCTTTAGTTAACATTTCTTGAAAACAGAGGAAGGAAGAAATTAATCTCTCTACTTTAGAAGCTTAAAGCTTGTGGAAAGTGTTTCCGGTAACTGGACAAAGGACAGAAGCACAGATAGATACTACCAGAGGCCAGAAAAACAGAAAAATAATCCAGACAACAGCTTTTATTAGAGTTTGTACATTACAAGATTAATCTTTGTGGCAAAGTTGTAACAAAGTAAGCCCTACAAATCCTCTTCTGGAATCTAAGGACAGTGACAGATATGCCTCCACCTAGGGGAAGATGTCCACATCAACCAGAGTTCATCACTGGAGTGCTATTTTCAAAGATTCTCCAACATCTTAAGTTTCTCCTCTTCTGGATACTAAGATGTGTGTTTGCTTTTGGGGGTAGGTAGGATATTTATTAATGCACAAGCCTTCACAGATTCTTGCCCTGACTCGGGAAGATACATGTCTAAGGAGTCACTCCACTGAAGTCTACAGATGTACCTGTTCATTCCCATACCTTTAACTGGGAAATTATTCACTCTCAGAAACACTACCATACCTTGATGGGATTTAACAATTAACATGCAAGCAAACTCCTCAACTAAAGGCCTCATTTATCCCTTGTTGCAACACAGACAGCTTCCACCCTATCAAGGCAGGACTTCAGTTAGATGTTCCCAACTTGGCAGTGTGAAAGTGATGGCTGGGAAATGTCCTCTGAGGCACAAAGAATCCACAAAAACTGAGGGCAAGAATAAAAGAAAAGGGACAAGAAAGGAATCAAGATCCAGAATCTGTTTCTTTCCATACCCTAACCACACTTCCCAGAAGAGACTGCAGATCAGCTGACAGAAACACTGACTGCCCCAAAGGTGACAATCACAGAAAGTGAGGGAGGCTGGTGGTCAGTGTAAGCGGCAACTTTCCATCACTCCAGTGGAAAGAATCAACCAATGTAGATCCTATGGAAGTCGTTGGCACCAAAGGCAGCATTGCACTTGGGGCACTTACGCTGCCGGGTGTCATAGCGTGTTTTCACACACTCAAAACAGAAGACGTGAAAGCATTTTGTGAGCACAGCATCCTTTTTGCGCATGTTACAGCATGGGCAAGTCAGGCGGGCCTGAAAGACAGAAACATTATAGTTAGGGCCCACTGCATTGCATTAGGTGTGTTAAAAGATGACTGAAGATGAAGGTCCTTCCATTCCTCTTAAGGAGAAGATGGTTTCTTCAATGAAAGATAGGTCTACAATGCCAGAGTACAGACAAGAGATGTCAAATGTTGATAACATGACTACACAGCCTTTTCACTGAAAAGGGAAGTTGATAGAGACAGCTACTCACCTTGTAATCCTTGATCTCTTCCATCAATATCTCATCACAGTTGGGAACCATGTCAGGCTTCTTAGTAGTCTCCAGCTTCCTGCGTAACCTAGAAATATCTTCCTGCATGAGAGCAAGAGACCAAATAAATGAGCAGTACATTCTCTGTCACAGCTTCTTCAGGGACAAAAGAGAACTAGCACCTGGCCAACAATGCACCCGGCTAAGTCACTCCACCCATAATTTCATTCCCAATAGCCCAACAGATTTACAACAGATTACATTATCATGTGGTGCAACATGTATTGTCACTTGTCAGTGAACAAAACCTGAAAGAGCTAAGACCTGATGGAGCTGAAATCAAAGTGAAACTGGATCCCTAAAAAAGTAGTGTAGTTGAAACCTGCTCCAAGCTCAACGTACAAGGAGACAGACACCTAAGCAGACAGATATTGAAGAACTGTGCATGAGGTACATACCTCAGCCCTTTTGAAATTGAACATCTCTTTCTCTCTAGTTACTCTGTTTTCCACGATCTCATCCTGGAAGTCATGTAACTTCTTCTGAGCCAGCTCTAGCTGGGCTTTCAGATCGTCTGCAAGCTGGGCTGCATCCATGGCCTGAAAAAGGAAACCGGTACCAAACATGGAAAAAGAGCTCTAGTGATTTCTAGTTCCTGTGCCTGGCAATCCAAGAAGTCTCACAGAATACTCCTAGGGCTGCTGGAGATCTATTTTTCAATGTAATTTTGGTACTTTCAAATGGAATAACTGGATTTACTCCCTAAACATTACTTCAACAGCACAATACCTTATTATTAACAAGTTTTAATCACTTAGCTTCAACATTCCTCTTCAGTAGAGCCAACCCCTGTCACACTGCAATGCATGTCACTTAGAGAAATACTAATGACCACACAATTCTCTTCTTGTTCAAGTATGTTCACCCTTCCACCTTCTATGTTTTCTCTACTAAATTGTTTAGAGGCAGTTCTATAGCTAAACTAGACAGAACTGCAAGGTAAGTGTTTATTTTTTAATAATTGTCTCTCTTCACTAGTTCTCCGATCACTTTCCAACTGTGCCTATTAGCCAAGTTCCCTCAATACCACAGATTGTGATATTAAGCACAAGTGATTGTGCCGAATTCCACATCTTTCTTCGCGGTGCTATTTCTGCTTTCCTTTGTCTGTTTTAATGTTATTCCTGCACTTACGCTAACAATTTAACAACAAAGGCAGCATCAACCATGAGACTTAGTCCTACTTTACTCATAACACACCACTTTACTAATCTTACACATTTGTTAAAGGTCTTAACATTCCACAGCCGTATTTTCCCTTTACTTACCTCATCTTTCCTATAACAGCTTTGACTCCAGTTAACTTCCATCTGGCTGCTGCCTCTTCTTTCACAATAGGTTTCCTTTTAAAAGCACCTTACTTCAGCTCCCTAATGAGACTTTCACACAAACACTTATGACCTGCTCCTCCTTATCAAAGGAAACATCAGTCTACAATACTTTAATCAGAACTCTCTTCCGTACTCCTCAGCCTTCTGGTATACTAGTCCAAAACCAGGGAGTATCAGGTTCCACAATGCCAATTAGAGTTAGGAGGCTTCTATGCCTCCCATGAGACAACTCCATCTTACAATCCAAGAGGAAATCAAGCAATCCCTCACCTTGCGTTTGTTCATTTCCAGGGCCTGTGTTCGGAGACCTAGTTCTTTTTCGCCTGTTCCAATACTGCTTTGCAGTAAGTGTTCCTTCTCCTCCAGCTTACGTACAACCTGCAGCTGAGCATCCACCTTGGAAAGGGAGAGAGGAGGTACAGAAGAACTAAAATGCATGCTCTGCAGGTCTTCAGAGCTGTCATTAAAGCTGCATGCTAAAACTATCCCTGCCTCCCCATCACCAAGGAGTACCTCTTCAGCTTGCCTTTTTCTTCCTCAACAGACACACTAGCAGTCTAAAAGCTGCATCCAGGCCTCTGCAGTGAACGCTTTAAAACCCAGCAGTCACAATAAAGGTATCTTATTTTTTGGAAGGTAGCTTAGAGAATTGCTGCAAGGCAGTGAACAGTTCCACCTTGCTTCCAAGGATGGCAGAATATATATGTAGAAGTACCATTACAACAGGAAAATTACTTCCTACTTTCCTTCTTCCTCCTGCTCTTCATAGCAATGAACCTGTAGGACATTTTATACTCATACAGCAGTCTCTGTTTCTTACTAAGACAGGTCCCTTTGAAGTCTGATGCAGCACACCTAGGTTGAATCATAGAATCGTTTAGGTTGGAAAAGACCTTTAAGATCATCCAGTCCAACCACTGACCCTACTCTACCAGGTCGGCCACTAAACCATGGCTCCAAGCACCACATCTACATGACTTTTAAACACATCTAGGGATGGTGACTCAACCACCTCCCTGGGCAGCCTGTTCCAATGCTTGATAACTCTTTCAGTGAAAAATTTTTTCCTAATGTCCAGCCTAAACCTCCCCTGGCGCAACTTGAACCCGTTTCCTCTTGTCCTATCGCTAGTTACTTAGGAGAAGAGACCAGCTCCCATCTCACTACAACCTCCTTTCAGGTAGTTGCAGAGAGCAGTAAGGTCTCCCCTCAACCTTCTCTTCTCCAGACTAAACAATCCTAATTCCTTCAGCTGCTCCTCATAAGACACGTTCTCCAAACCCCTCACTAACTTTGTTGCCCTTCTCCGGACATGCTCCAGCACCTCAATGTCCCTTCTATACTGTGGCGCCCAAAACTGAACACAGTACTCAAGCTGTGGCCTCACCAGTGCTGAGTACAGGGGCACGGTCACTTCCCTGCTCCTGCTGGCCACACTATTCTTGATACAGGCCAAGATGCCATTGGCCTTCTTGGCTACCTGGGCGCACTACTGGCTCATGTTCAGCCAGCTTGATTTGGATAACATTCCCTCCTGTACTGATTTTGGCAGCGATACAGTTAATTCTCTTCACAGCAGCTCATATGGTCCTATATTTTGGATTTGGGACCAAACAGCGTCAACAACACACTACTGTTTTAGTTATTGCTGAAAAGTACTTACACAGCATCAAGACCTTTTGTGTCTCATGCTGCCTGCCAGCAAATAGGCTGAGGGTGCACAAGAACCCTAACCCAAACTGACCAGAGGGATATTCCATACCATGTGATGCTGTGCTCAGCAATAAAAGCTGGTGGAAAGGAGGAAGTGGGGTAATGTTCAGAGTTATGGCATTTGTCTTCCCAAGTAACAATTACGTGTGATAAAGCCCTCATTTCCTGGAGATGGTTGAACACCTGCCAGCTGATGGGAAGTAGTGAATGAATTCCTTATTTTGCTTTGCTTGTGCACATGGCTTTCCTTTAACTACTGAATTGTCTTCATCTCAATGTACCAGTTTTCTCAATTTTGCTGTTCTAACTCTCTCCCCCATCCCACTGTGGGAGAGCGAGCAAGTGGCTGCATGGAGCTTAGCTGCCTACCAGAGTTAACCCACAATACCTCTACCTTCCCCCATCAGTTCTGTTGTCCTCTCTCCTTCTCCCAGGCTACCTGGGTCTTCAGTGTCAAAACTTGGTCTGCCAGCTCCTCCTTCTCCTCTTTCAGCAGCTTGTGGATCTGGTTGGACTTGATGCGTTCTGACATCAGCTTGAAGTTGGCATCATCCTTCTCCCGCAGCTGCTGCATCAAGCGGATATTCTGCTCCTGCATGTCTTCAAAGGCTTGGCCTGTGACATCCATTTCCGACAGCAGGGCCTCCTCCTCCTGCAGAAGGATCACAGGCTCTGGCAAAACTGTCTCCTGTACTCCCTACAATGACCCTGAACATTTTGCTCAGAGACACCAACCTAGCACAGATGAAGGAAGATGTCTCAGTATCAGAGAGCAGCATCTTCCCAGCAACCAGAAAAAAGTGGTCCCTAGAAGTCTGCATCACAGCAGAGATGCCCTGAATTAGAAGGTGTAAAAAAAGAGATGGTCATCTCCACAAGCATTCACACTGTGGCTTGTCTGCTGGCAAAATTGGCTGTGACACAGGTGTTGCGAGAGCTGGGCAGAAACTGACTCCCAACTTCAGGCTGCTAGCTGAACAGCTGTCATATACATATACTAGGCAAAGAATTCTACTTACGGACAACTCAACAGCTTCCAACTAACAGGCTGTCAAGCCCCTTAAACTCCCTTAAGCTACTTCAATGTTAAATAAGTGACAAGACAGAACAGTTCTGTACTATAAGGAAGAGAATCTGAATTCTAAAAAAGTACATGTCAAGTCCTGGCTTGCCTCTCCCCTACTGAGGTGGTCCTGCACTCTTATCATTAGATTAAGCCCTTTTTTGTGGAAGAAGGTACGTCATGGTATCATGCACATATATTAATTATATGAACTGTGCAGATAATACTTTTAAAAAGAAATTGCAGCCTCCTCCCCTAAAGGCTGATCCAGCCTTCTGTGCTCTTCAGCTAGGTCACAAACAATTAAGCATTCCCCACTACCCCCACCATGAGCTTTGTGAGATCCTGGTGTTGTGGGCTTTGTTTGATTGTTGTTGTTCTTTTGGCTGGTTGGGTTTTTTCTCTTTTGATAAACAGGGACAAAACTCACATCTCTGGCACATACAGAGACAGAAATTCCTTCTCTCAGGTAATCTCCCTGGCTGTAACATAAAGGCAGTTCCTTCCCAGGTGCTCCAGCCAAGACAGAACTCATCAGAAACTTTTTACCTGCTTAGCCATGGCTAGTTTCTTCTGTAAATACTCAATTTGTTCCTCCACTGCTCGGATCTTGCGGAGGGCATCCTCATCAGCCATCTTTTTACTCTCCTTTTTCTCCTTGTCTTCCAATTCTTTCACCCTCTGCCTCAGTTCTTCCAGCTACAGCAAGGACAAACAGAAATGACACTACACTCAAGAATGTGGCCTGAACATTGTTAAGAGCCCATCCTCCCCACAATTCTCCGAAACACTGGAGAAAGTGCCTTCAAAGCATGGGAAAAGAAGACCCATCTTATCTTGACAGGACAGTGTATTACTGGCAGATGGACCACTAAGATGGGCTGTAAGCCTAAGATCTTGTTTTCAAAACCTTTGAAAATTCCACAGCATCTTTCAGAGTAGGAACATTAGTCTCTTGCAGTTGTATATGTATGGGTACATGGACAGAGCGCATCTGCTCCTTTAAGGGCATCTGGTCAAGGAGCTTTTTTCAATGCAACAAGGAGTAAGAAAAGGAGGGAGCCATAAACAAAACACACAGAGACACAAACCTGACAGACAAATGATAAGGGAGATAGTGGTAAGAACCAAACCTGGTCAGTCCCACTAATTGATGACAGCATGTGAGAGCGTGAGAATGTTTATTCCAGCAAGGTTATCTGACTGGACTCTCTCAATTGGGAAACTAAGCAGGAGGTGGCAGCGGGAGGAAAGCAGAAACAAAACATACAGACACACAGACCTGAGAAAACAAACAGGGAGACAAACACAAGAAACAAACCTCCCAGTCACAACAGTTGATAGGCTACCAAGAAACTACAGGCACCAGTTCCAGGAAGATCAACCTGGACTTGCAACTGATAACACTGTAAACCAGGGGTGGATCCTGGACTGGAAGGGCTGTGGGAATCGATAGATCTGTACAAACCCAGGAAGAACGTGCAGAGGAAGGGAGAGCAAGGATGAACAAATTTGAGTTAGACAGAGAAGGGTATAAAAGGAGCTGGTCACATGTAAAATGAGAGCAGTCAGTACACGTTTGTCTGGCTCAGCCCTGCATATGACCACCACAGCCTGTCCTATCTTCTTGTATCTTCTTATTTTCTTAAACTATCTCTGCATAATCTCTCTACCCCATGTGTATGTGTGCTGCATGGAGTAAGTGCAAGCTACAGGTGAGACCTGTATGTGAAGAAGGTAAGAGAGCCTGGGATCCCAGGGGTATCAGACAGACAGAGGGGCCGTGCTGGTACTGCTGGGATCTGCAAATGTGTGTCTGCTTGTGAACCTAGAGAGTGCTGTGCATATGCCTGCACTATTAACGTTCTATCTCTACCAGCTGAAGAGGAGGAAGGGGACTTGCCTGTCTACGCTTATGTTTTGTTTGAGTCCTATATGTATATGCTGTTGAAGGCAGCAGCTTGTCTGTGGCAGTCCGACTGGCCATGTCAGGGTCCTCCGTGTGCATATGTCTCTGGGACATATGCTCAGCTTTGCCACTGGTTGAATCTGCAAGTGAGAAAGCGGTAGCCATGTCCCTCAGCCTGGGCAAAGAGATCATCCCTTCCCACAGGAGGATATCGCAAAATCTCCCTGTTCATCTCCAGAACATTTCAATCTCTCTGCCAAGTGACAAAGATGAGAAGAAGAACAATCTCCAGTTTTGAAGACAAAAATAACACAGCTCAGGTGCAGAGTATCTGAAAAGTTTTAAGTAACATGCTAAAGAGAAAAAAGAGAAGAGAAATGACATTTACCTCAGCTTTTGCCTTCTTCTCAGCTGCCATCAGCTGCACCTTGTCCCTCTGTTCTTTGGGGGCAGAGCGGTACATATCTAGCAACAGTTTCATCTCCTTCTGGCTCTCCTGGGCCTTCCTGGAAACAGGGAGATAGACAACTGTGAGAACACAGCAGGAAAGCTATGCTGTTACATATCCAGCATGAGAGTCAGAGCAATATTCGCCCATATGTAAAATAGCCAAGGAGTACAGGCTGGAAGCTGGGCTGAAGAGAAACATGTTCAGGCACATATGGGTTGAAAAGCCAAGAGAAGCGGGGTAGGGAGGAAACATGTAGCCTAACACTAAGCAATAAACTATCCATCTCTGCTTTGGTACTGATCCAAAAAGGGAAGAATACTGTGCCTTTTATTAATAACCTGCTGCTGTAAAGCTTTACACAACTGTTATGACAGTAACAAATAAAGATTACTTGACCCACTCTATGAAGTATCTGGTTTGGTAATTCATGCTTTAGGCTGTTGTAGGAGAAATGTTTCTATGTTGTCCAAATCACGATCAGATATAAAGGGTGCCAGAAACCTCTCACTTCAGTGAAGCTAATCTCTTAAAAGCGAGCTACAAGTCACCTCACGCAAATACCACAGTTTGGGCGCTATTCAAGCAGGAAAGGAAGGGACCACAACCCTTACTTGAGTTCAGCCTTCAGCTGCTTAATCACTTCAGCCTCCTTCTTTCTTCCATCTTCATGCTTCCCTTTCTCCTTCTCTTTGGACTCTCTCTCCTTCTCAGATTCCTTCTGCTTCTGCTTTTCCCGCTCTCGTTCCTTTTCCTTTTCTTTCTCTTTCTCTCGCTCTCTCTCTTTCTCCTTTTCCTTCTCTCGTTCCCTCTCCCTCTCCCGTCTCTCTCGCTCCCGTTCCTCTTCATCTCGCCTCGCTTTCATTTCATTAACGTCTTCAGAAGTAGCCTTGGGGACAGACACTTGGGCAGAAGGATCATCAGGTTCCTGCTTGACCTCTGGAGGTTCCTCCTTCGTGTCTTCAGTGCTGGACTGCGACTGTAAGAGAGCACTACCACTGCGAGAGCGGATCTGTTGTGGAACAACAACAAAGCAGACACAGAAGAAAACAAACCATTAAGTTCTTAGCCAGAAGTCTACCTTATCCCCCTTCCCTCATCTTCCCAGATCCATGTATGCCTGCCCCCTTCATAACTGCTACTACTTTTCATGGAGCACTATACTGCTACAAAGGAAGACCATTCATTTGGTAAGTGGAAGCAACAGATCTTAAGAGCTCCATCGAAAATTACATTGCATCCTGCATGCTATAACAGAAAGGCTGACATTGCAGGCAAGGGTGACGGCCTACCCCCTTTTCCTAAGCACTTTCTGCTCTTTTCTGTCATTTCCTGCTCTCATACCTTGCTCAAGTCAGATTGGGCCTCTCTCAGTTTGCGCTTGTATCTTAACACCTCTCCCTTCAGCTGGTGGTTGTGATTTTGGAGGCTGCTGATCAGATGACGCATTTCCCGATTAATTGGGCCTACAAAAAGAGAAACACAACTATAACAAACCACACTTTTGCCGACCTTCTGCAAGGACTCTCATGGAGATGGAGAACAAGCTAAGTGACAATGACAAAGAACCAAAATAAGACTATGATCATCCTGTTGCACAACAGAGCAACACAAGACATTTGCAGAAAAAAGTCACACCAGGTTTACAAGCAACCATAAGTTCTTGCAAATTCCCAGTCCTAATTTCCCTTTAACATCACTTTTTCCCCACGTTCCTAAGGAAAATGTTACTAAAAATCTCTATGATTTAAACGCTACTTTAAAAATAACTTCATTTCCTCTGACAAAATCTGAAAATTCCTGGTTTCCTAGCCAGTTTGTCATTCCAGACTTGTAAATGAATCCCCCCAAAAGTAATTTTTAATCATGGTAAATACTCTGTCATAAACCAAATTATTAGCAACATGCATGTATTCTGCAACATCTGAAAGGAATTCAGATAACATGGAACTGCCCTTCCATAAAACATGTGAAAAGCTTTAGTTTTTTGAGATAGAGACCTGCCAGAACAAGTATTTAATGATAACAAAGAATCAAACCAGGTGTTTTATTGCAATGCAGCCTCTAACAGGCATTGTGGGGGAGGAGGGGTTGGTTGTTTGCTTTTAAGCACAGCAGAAAAACCCCATACCTGCTTGTTCATTGGCAGCAAGGGTCTGTTCAAACTCTATCCTCAACATCTCATATTCTTTGCGGACTTGTGCCAGGGTGTCCTCTAGCTGAATCACCTCTGTGCGTAGTTTCTTGTGAAGGCTGACCTCATCCCTCTGAGAAGTAAAAAGGGGACAGAAGTTGGTGCTGTGACCCTGGAGTATCTCTCACCTCATCAACATGAGGCAGCAGCACAGATGAATTATTGCCAGGAAGACAAATTTCCTGAGCATTCCCAGAGCCACACAGGCCCGGCAGTGATGGCCAATGGGATGACAATGTTCCCTAGCCTGATGGAGCAGAGGTGCTACCTCAATTAGTTCCACCTGGCGCTGGTGTGTGGTGCGGGTGCCATGAAGCAGAGTGCGGGCCTCATCAAGATGTGCCTTCAGCTGGAGACTCTCATTATACAAAACAGAAAATTGAGACTGCATGCAGCGATATTCTGGCGTCTCCTTCACAGCTTCTTCCACTGCTCGTCGCAGCTCAACCTAGTCAGGACACAAGAAAATACCAAAGAAAGAAAAAATTATCTCCTTGTCTTTAGCATCTATTCTGCAAGGCACGAGAACAGTGAAATCAAGCTACCACAAGCAAATACAAAAGTAGAACTTTAATAGCACTGCTGTAAAGTAGGTGCAAGCGATATGCTTCAGTATCAATTTTAAAAGTCTATGCTTTCTCTGTATGCACTAGGCTCTTCCTCTTGCATAGTCACACGACAAGAGCTTTTGATTCTCAGGTTCTGCAATAGTTTCTCAAAGATATGAGCTTGGAAAACATGACATACCTTTTCAATGGTTTTACTGTAAAACCATGATCACCAATAAAGATGGACAAATGGAAAAGTACAAGAGAAAACTACAGAAAATACATGTGCAAGTAGCTATTACATTAGCTTTCTATCAGTAAGAGACTAACAGATGAAAGTAAGAGAACTGAGAGAAAGCAGAAGTACAGAATCTGAATTTTCCTTACAAAAAAAAGTTAGTAAATGATTGTGACCAGCAGTGAAACACATACACACACAGAGCTTAACACCAATTAAGAGAAAAAAAGTTGTAATCCAAACAGTTTCTCTGAAAACAAACTTGTGGATAAAAAGAATTGAGAGATACCTCAAGACAATTTCTGGAATCTAACCTCTGAAACTTAGGTTATCAGCTCAGACACTTCTTATAACAGGTTAACAGATCTATTGATCACTTAAGATAAAATTTAGATCATTCTCTGTCTCATATATTTACTATGGAGTCAGAGCTTTTTGCATTACCACCTTTAAGACATAGGAAACTCACATGCTGTTTCCTATCTGTCCATTCTACCACACTGAGAAAGATTTAAGTCCATCAACTCTTCCAAGAGACTAGCTCTCCCACGCAAGTTCCACGATTTTTTCAGTTTTCTGATTCAACTTGCACAGGGCGGGGGAAAGGTGGAAGAGGGATCAGTATTTGTGAAGAGGTGAAATTAGTTTTAACTAGACGTCATTAAAATGTACTGAATAGATCAGAATGGAAAAGAGAACATAAGAAACCACTGCCATTTCCAATGATGACCACATGGTGTCACCAATGCACTGAACTACAAGTTTAAGTCACATAAACTTGCTAAATCGTACCTTGTACAAAATACAACCCAGCTAAATAGCAAGCACAGAATAGAATAGTATTAATGAGGTTTTCCAGAGACACAGTACAGCATGACAGAGAGCAACCCACCACACAGGACACCTTCATCCTTAAACAGGTACAGATGTCTTACTTTGAGTTTTTCATTCTGTGTTGTTACTTCCTCAAGATCCTGGCGTAGTTCCTCCAACTCACTGAGGCGATTCCCAGCAAGCTCTTTATTCTCTTCCAGCTCTGCATTCATCTCCTCAAACTGTTGGGGATAAATTGCTTGTAAATCCTACTGTCAATGTATTTACTGAGTGTACTAATTAAGTAACTATTTATACAGAAAAAGAAATTACAGACTTAACAGTCAGGTTACATTACCAAGTGAGACAGTTTACTTTCATCGGGTCTGTTTCCTAAGTAGGAAACTTGCACCCAGACAAAACGGCTTGACCAGAGTCACCCAGATTTGTGGCAAAGGAGGTATCTAAAGTTTGTTCCAATCTACGGCCATATGCACAAGCTCTCCTTGACCTTATTCTTAACCAAGCCTCTCACTTTACCTTGCGGGCATTAATGGTGATCGTGCCCCCATAGAGGCTGCTCCCAGCTCCGTACACCTTGTAGCCTTTGGAATTTACCTGCAAAAAAGTTAATAGATTTCATCAATACCCAATTAAATGCTAAAACTGCTGATATAGTATATTCAAGACCAAAAATGGTACACTGCAGATTCTCACTTCTCACAACAAAGTACATAAGATGATGTCACACATCTCAAAACTACAACCATATGTCTGGTTTCCTGGCAAAGATGTTGGTGCTTACCCGTTCCAAAACATCTGCTAAGTGTCGGTTAAGCCTCTGCTCCCTCTTGCGTATCTTGTCAATATCCCACTGAAGGTCATCAATCATAGTCTCCAGAACAGACACCCGAGATTCTGCTGTCTCCACTCTCTCTTGGAGCTTCGAGAACTGCAATCAAAAGAGTGTTTCAGCCAGCATATTGAATAGAATAAACATTTTCTGAAACTGCTCAATATTAATATTTCTTTTATTCATCATACCCTTGATTCATGTGCTTTCCACCTGTCTTTCGCTGTGGCGATAGACTACCCAATGAACTGTCCTGAATTTCACACTGGCTGAATCCCAACATAGTAATGAAAATAAGACAAAACTGAAAATGGAGAAAGGGAAAGAAGTTGGTATTATCTGGCAGACTACAGATGCAGCCACCTCACCTTATTCAAAGGCACTTCTTTTCTTAATCTTTTCAATCCATACATTCATCTACTCTACAGACCACTGAAATGCTTGATAGTCTAACATCAAGCAAGGCCAGTGTTAACATACACAGTTATTAAAGGAACTGAAATCTCTGAAATAAATACTACCAATAATGTGAATCCCTTAATGACTGGGATCATCTTATAATTTATGTTGTTACACTTTCATATGTGACCCACAGAAACCAAGGAATTTGAAATGACAGCGGTGTCACGTGAAGTGTCTCAGATGCTCACACAACCATCTTAGCATCACCCTACAACTTCCTCTGCTGTTTTCTTTAAAAATTAAATCCATTCAACTCACTGGTCTGGTTATACTCTTTCATTCAGTGATATAACAAGCAAATCAACTTGAATCACACAGAAAATCTATGTAGAGTTCTCCATAAAAACAACCCTTTCCATAACCTTTGTTCAGAAGACAACTTTTAAATCTTGTTGCTCCTGTCCCTCTCCAAGACAATAACCTGCTTTCCAAACTATGGTCACCACAAATTATTCTAAGCAGGACCCCAAAGCAGATTTCTTTCTCTCTCCTTTTTGTACCTCCTGAGACATGATTCGGTGCTTCTCCTGAAGAACATCAGCCAGCTCCTGTAGCCGTCCGTTTTCATGTGAAAGGTAGGTATTAAGCTCCAGGACTGCTTCTTCCATCAGTGAAATATCTGAAAGATGCATAAAGAAAATGAAATGAACAGAAATGAAGGAAGACTTTTTAATGCTTTAACAGCAAAGAGAAAAAAAGAAAACAGAAAAGGAAATTTCTGGTTTTATCTTCTGCTTACTGTATCTTTCCAGCAAGTGGTTACCAGGGGTATTCCCAGCCACACAGAAGTTTGAATTGCCTTCACTAAGCAAAAGGCTCTGCAGTTTAACATACTATACATTCCTGATTGTAAGTTACCGTCCCCTAATGTCAGGGATCATTCAGTACCATCAACACAGAACATGTCCTTGTAACCCAGTGACACCCTAATCCAGGTCAAATTCACGCATAAACCTGCTACAACAGGTGGCTTAAGCTAATACATCAGATTACAATTACAGCAACTGAGTACAGGCTTACATCACACTAATGCCACTACTACTATAGAGTTTAAGACTGCCAACTAAGGCTAATAACACTTTGCTACAGCAATGTAGACCTGCCAGAGCTCCTTGATCAGAGCATATAAAACACTATGGACAGAAGGCAAACCAAGGCTGAGTTGATATTCCACCTAAATTTTCATTCAAAAGATTAAAATTCTAACCTTAAGCCAATGAAGTTTTTCAGAGAGTCCTAACAGTGTAAATTGAATCTGCTACACTCATTTTCAGAAGCTAGTGGTTCAGCTGTCTTCTCCAGAATTCTGTGTTCAAAACTGACAGCTACACTAGGCATACCAAGACATCAGATGGCTACCGTTTTGCTCAAAACTCAGAGGAAACTGAGAAGCTGGTAATTCCTACACCTTTTACTAAACTGCAAGTGAGGAGTCCAGTATCAGTTTGCAATACTGATTTCACTTCTTCGTTTGTAAGCATGAAGCCTTTTACTCAGTGGGTGATGACAGCTGGGGTGATAAAGTTCAACTGTAATCTGTAACTTTTCAGGTGCACAAACACACTACAGGCAGAAACAAATCTTTCCTCAGCCAAACACACTGCACAGAGTTCTCGGCATTCAAATTTAGAGACATTTATAATACACTTCTAGCATATAGTACCACTCTTTATTAGAGGTTTTGGTTATTGAGAGCGTGGAAAACAAAGCTAATTTATTTTGGAAAATAAATGAGTACAAGGGCTATGTTTTAGCGCTTACAATGAAGAATCATGTCTAAGCTGGGGGTACACGAGGATCCTCAAGTATCAGCCACCTTGGTCATACCTCCACTATTCAGCTTGTGCGACAGCACATCCACTTTCTCCTGCAGCTTGTCGTACATTGTCACAATCTGGGCAACAGCACGGCGGGAGGACTCCACACGCTCCTGCAGCTGGGATTCTATCTCCTCACTAGTGCTGCTGGCTAGAGTGGCTAGGAAGGAGAATGCTGGCTCCAGTCCTTCACCTGGGAATAGAAAGAGGGGCAAAAAGTAAGTGTGCTCTGGCAGACAACATATCATAGTCCACAATCAAAGAGCCTCTGTCTTCCTTTAGACAGGGACATGAATGTTATCCACAGCTGAAACCCATCCTTTCCACTGTCCCCAGCCAGGTGTCTCACCTCGTTCCCTCTCATCTTTGCGCTCCTGATTACTGTCTGAGTCTGGTTCAGGCTCTGGTACCACCAGCGCTTTTCTTTCAGACAAAAGGTCTCCAAGACCTTGGTCCAGGTCAAAGCGTTTAAGGATGATGCGGATATTTTCATCAAACTGAATGTGGGAGAGGCAAGACAAGACAAAGAACGCATGTCATTAAAAGGATCACAGGGAAAGAAGATAGAACAGCGTATATAAAAATCAAAAAGCGTGTTACTAACCTGATTCCAGTATCGATTGATAATCAGTAGAGAGGCATCGTCAGTGGCCTGCCGACGCTCCAGCTTCTCAATGTGCTCCCGTAGCTCATCTTCAATGGCTTGCCGTTGGTCCAGCATCTCTGCTAGTTTCCGGTTCTTGGTCTGTAGGGTCCGGATGTCCATCTCCTCCTGTGCAGAAGCAAAAGTCAGGGCACATTCCACAGAAGCCAGATCATTGGGCTCGTACAGAAGACAGAGAGATATTTTTGCTTCCAGATGAAAAAAAGCAAGAGGTTGAGTGGGGGTGTGCAAGGAAGACATACCGTTGAAGAAACACCACCAAGCTTAATGGTCTCCACTGTGGTCCCCGAGTCTTCAACCCCCGCCTTCTTCTCTGGAGGTGCAGAAGGGCCAGGCTCTCCAGCTGTCCGTTTATTGCCAATTCCAGACATGGTGGCCAAAGCATATAGACTACCACCTTCTTTAAGTTCTTCCTGAATATTAGAGAACACTATTAAAAAAACACAGCAAACACACACCCACACAAGCAACTCAATTTAGGGTTTTTAACATACTGATTCATCATGCTAACAAGATGCCCAACACAGTACGGACCATATAACTCAAAAGGTTTTTGAAAATACTGGTCAAACATTAAGTCTTAAAAGACACCACTGGGATTAGCACAGCAAGTTGATGGGAAAAAATCTACTGCTCTGTAATGTTAAAACGGAAGCACTGTACCTTATTACTCTTCTTGGAAGAAAATCTTCATGCAGGTTCAGTCTCTGCTTTTTTGACCTCTCCCTCTGTATTAACAAAAATTATCTGGGTTAGACTTTAACAAGCAACTGAGACTGTGTGTAAGTGGCACCAGTTCACTTCATACCAACCAAATTGTTCTTATTATATTAACATCCAAAGTCAAGTAAAGACAAGGCAGCAACACCTTGAAGATGAGCCCTCTAAGAACTTACAAAGAGATCTTACAAATCCTATGGAAATGAACAGCAATTCTGCGCCAAGGTTTATAAAGACACATTTGAAGAGTTTTCCTGTGTATCAGAAGAGACAGACATGTTTGAAGAATATTTATCCCCAAGTTAATACCATATGAAAAGCTGTGGACTACTAGTTAGAGAAACACAGAATAGTTGAGGCTGGAAGGGATCTCTGGAGATCACCTGCTCAATGCTCCTGAATAAAGCAGGGTTAGCCAGCACAGGTTGCCAAGCGCCTTGTCCAGTCAGCTTTTGAGTATCTCCAGAGACAAAAACTGCAATATCTCCGGGCAACCTATCCCAGTACTGGATGACTCACAGCATCAAAACAGGTTTTTCCTCATGTTTGGACATTATTTCTTGCAGTTTCCTAAAATATTATTTAGTAAAATAACAAATATCTCATTAAAAGGCTTCCAAAACAAATACAGCAGCTAGTGCTGGAAAATGAAAACAATTAGATCTTCATTAGATCTAAGTAGTACTCTTGTCCCATATTCACTGACGCTATGCCAAAGCAATCCGCAGATCTCTCTCTACCTCTAAACTAAATGAAACCCAGAAGTAAATGAAATGCAGACCACACAATTAAGATTTGTATTGTTCTGTTTAAATGTACAATGGCATTTACAGTTAAACTAAGGCTTACAAACTGAATGTGCCAGTTCTTACGTATGTGCTTTACTTGATTAGTTCCATTGAAAGTAATAAGGCTACCGTATCTTTAAGATTAAGCTGGTACACTGCTTTGTCAAATCTTATAATTTAACAAGCATTTTAGCTTGGTATTGCCCTTCACCATATGCAAAACAATATAAAAATTATTTCTAAATGAGTTACTGAAACAGCACGTATAGTGTTCCTGTAACCTGTCTTTTAACATAAGTATTAAGCATATCTTAAAATTAAAAAATAAAGACAACTTCCACTTAACCATTTTCCTCCTTTTGGCAATGCAATTCAGTGGGCATTGATCTTAGCTACAATGACTAGGCCACTGGGGGGTGGGGATAGAGGGGAGAACAGCTGTCATTAAAAACACCCGTAACCTGTAACCTATCAGTCTAGCAAGTCAGCAGTGACTGTTGCCTTCCAGATTTTCTCTCCACAGACAAAATATTTCTTCCACTGCCTCCTGACACCACAGCTCTAGCTCCAGCTCTCCCCACTACTCACTTCCTCACATGCTGTACACCAGGACCTGTCCCATCAATTTTTCATAACCACAGACCCTCTCTTTCCTTTAGGAGTTCAACCTTACCCTCAGTCCCTGGCTATTCACATTCTTCTCTCTCCAAACAGATCACACTGACTCATCAAAGATTGACTGCCCTCCCTTATCAGGGACTCAGTCTCATCTTAATCCCTCTCTTATGGTTAAAACCCCCTTATACAGGCACCAAAATACACCTCCATCAGGCACTTCCCACATCTACCACTGGCCAAAAGTCACCTACTCTGACCAACATCAACCACCTGCAGAGAGCAAACTTGCCCAGACCCAATACTTTGCCACTCATCTACAACCCAAGCCCACCAACCATGTTTGAGCCCTTTCATGTGCTCGTGGCACCTCTTGTCAAGAAATCTTTCAAATCTCACTATTCAGCTTCCTACACACACCAGACACTCTCTACCCTTTTGGTTTTTCTTGTTTTGGGTTTTGTTTTTTTTTTCCCATATTATCCATAGCCCTTCGGAGGCCCTCAAAAATCTGGCACGGTCACCCATTCAAATCCCAGATTTCCCCCAGCCACAGTGCCTAAAGCCTCATGTCACCCACGACAGACTCCTCTCCACACACAAGGACTCCACTGACTCCCCAAACCCATACACCGATGCACTTCACTGATGCCCACAAACACTCAGGGGCGTGTCCTAACACCTGCTCCCGTCTTCCACGCCCAGCGGGGACCCCGACGTTCCTGCCACTAACCTCACGCACGCTCGGGAGCCTCCCACACCACCAACCACCGCC